>JAFLJL010018412.1:70000-72027 GCA_018398815.1 Conus ventricosus | reverse complement strand
CAACCCCTAAAATTTTCCCTTTTTTTTGTGGAAGCTTTAAAATTAAGAAAAAACAACACACACACTCACCCACATGTGCACACACGTTCACACATATACACTCACTGCGCGCGCACGCACGCACGCACGTACACACCACACACACATACGTACACACACACACACACACAGACGCGCGCGCGCGCGCACGCACACACATGTGCACACACGTTCACACACACACACACACACGCGCGCGCGCGTGCCGGCATTCACAAAGGCATGCGCGCGTACACACACACACACACAACATACACCACACACACACACACACACACACACACACACACACACACACACACACACACACACACCGCGCGCGCACACACACACACACACACACACACACACACACACACACTTCCTCCTCGCTCTCCACTCTTCCGGTACAGTCAACACACAGTCTCCCTTTTATTCTACCCCTGTGTTTTACAACAGGCACCCAAATTCAATACTTAATAACCATAGCGACCGCTCTGAAGATAAAAGAGTGCAGCGAATGGAGGAGATGGGGAAGGGGTGAAACAGTGGCAATATCGCAGGGTCTGCTCCTGTCAGTGATCTCAAAGAGACCTAATATGACGACTCCATTTAGATGAAACTAGGTCCATCAAACCGCTTTTCCGGGCCTGACATGGGATGACATATAGAAGTGCTATGTACGTTCAGTATAGACCTATTCAAAGAGCACGCAGTCAACAGTAGGAAAGAGACTGGGAACATTTCTTACATTTGTTTACCAAGAGTCGAACATGTCTCAAAGCGTGAAAATCTTTCTCTGTGCATAGATGGGGAGCTCTGTCGAAGACTGTGTAAACAGTGTCCCATAAAGTAAAGATTGACCTGGGTTTTTGTTTAATTCCTCTGACGTTTTAATACACCGCTTCTTCTTTGAGACCAGTGTTCCAGTTTAATTCCTCTGACGTTTTAATACACCGCTTCTTCTTTGAGACCAGTGTTCCAGTTTAATTCCTCTGACGTTTTAATACACCGCTTCTTCTTTGAGACCAGTGTTCCAGTTTAATTCCTCTGACGTTTTAATACACCGCTTCTTCTGTGAGACCAGTGTTCCAACAGGGACAATGAATACATTGTTTTAACGTGCCCTGTTCAACGTGCCCGTAGCTCGCGCGCGCGCGCCGCGTATGTGAGTGAGTGAGTGTGTGTGTGTGTGTTGTGTGTGTGTGTGTGTGTGTGTGTGTGTGTGTGTGTGTGTGTGTGTGTGTGTGTGTGTGTGAGTGAGGGGAAACAAAAGAGGGGATGAGGTTGGTGGCAGAAAGTAAAGGATTACGATAATATTTACACCCAAACCTGAAAATCCAAAACAAATCAACATCAAGAAACCATTCAAAGTAGCGAATGACGCATGGGTCTGGGACAGCTTCACGGCGGACCATTGCAGGGATTGCGTTATCACGGCGGACCATTGCAGGGATGGCATTATCACGGCGGACCATTGCAGGGACTGCATTATCACGGGGACCATTGCAGGGATTGCATATCACGGCGGACCATTGCAGGGACTGCATTATCACGGCGGGACCATTGCAGGGACTGCATTATCACGGCGGACCATTGCAGGACTGCATTATCACGGCGGACCATTGCAGGGATTGCATTATCACGGCGGACCATTGCAGGGATTGCATTATCACGGCGGACCATTGCAGGGACTGCATTATCACGGCGGACCATTGCAGGGATTGCATTATCACGGCGGACCATTGCAGGGACTGCATTATCACGGCGGACCATTGCAGGGACTGCATTATCACGGCGGACCATGCAGGGACTGCATTATCACGGCGGACCATTGCAGGATTGCATTATCACGGCGGACCATTGCAGGGATTGCATTATCACGCGGACCATTGCAGGGACTGCATTATCACGGCGGACCATTGCAGGGATTGCATTATCACGGCGGACCATTGCAGGGACTGCATTATCACGGCGGACCATTGCAGGGACTGCATTATCACGGCGGA
>JAFLJL010018412.1:60000-65000 GCA_018398815.1 Conus ventricosus | reverse complement strand
TTTCGTTTCTATTAAACTGGATACCATGTGATGCTAGTCATAATACGTGGTGGGTTCTCGTAAACAGTTACTGCAGTGTTTGGTGTTTGCCCAATTGTTTGTTTGTTTAAGTGTTGTTGTTGCCGTTGTTGTCGTTGTTGTTGTTGTTTTTGTTGTTGTTGTTGTGTTGTGTGTGTGTGTTGTGTGTGTGTGTGTGTGGTGTGTGTGTGTGTGTGTGTGTGTCCCGTGTGTGGGTGCGTGCGTGCGTGTGTGTGTGTGGTGTGTGTGTGTGTGTGTGTGTGTGTGTGTGTGTGTGTGTGCCCACCGTTGCACCTTTTTTTCTTTTTTTTTTCCTACCCTCCCATCCTTTGTCATCCTCCCCACTTCTTTTCCTGGGAGCCTTTCTTCAATTTCCCCCTTCTTCCCTACCCTCCTCCCTCCTTTTTCCCCATTTTTTCTGGCAGATTGGCAATGGCAGTCTCAACGAATCTGTCAAAATTCAAAACAAATCCAGATCTGCTGAATGACCTTAAAGTCTCTCATTTAAAAAAACTATTATCAGAAAATGATCTTCCTAAAAATGGGAAAAAAACATCTGGTTAATCGTCTTGCATCTTTATTAAACGACTCAAAAAAGAATGAAACGGCCAGTGTTGACCAGACAACAGAGCCAGTCGAGGTCTCCACCTCCTTGTTTCCGTCATCCTCATCTTCTGTTAAAACTTTACTTACCTCGCCATGTGTCAGAGAGACCACGTCTACGACACACCAAAATCTGTCAGAATCAAAAAAATTATCGCCTTTCAATTTTCCAGTCATTTTGGAAGATACTAAAAAGGGTTCTGCAACTTTGGCTGGTATTGGGTTCTCAGCAGAAAGCTGTGGACCAATACCATCGGACCATTATTGAACAGAGACAATTGTCGTCCGGTAAATGGTTGATTGGCTGTACGTCTGCTGATCAGCAAAAAGCGCTCTTTAATACAAAAAATCTGGCTGGCATCACTATCAACTGCTCCATCCCTGAAGTGTATACCGAAGGGGTGATTAAACCCATTCCTGTAGATATTTCTCTTGATGAAATCAAAGAGAAATACCAGGAGCAAAAGCGGCCAAAAGATTGAAAAATAAAGATGGCAGTGACTCGAGGGCTGTGAAAATTACCTTCACTGTCCCAAGTCTTCCAAAACAAATCTTTCTGGGGTTTCAGTCTTTTAGCATTAAACCATTTGTTCCGCAAGTCTTTCGTTGCAACTCGCTGCAACAGACTGGGACATACAAAACAGCATGTCGCTCCAAACAGACGTGTGGTAGATGTGGTCAATCTGGCCATGACAGTAACAAATGTTCCAACGCCAGACGCTGTGTGAATTGTTCAGGAAATCACTCTGCTTCCTACCTAGGGTGTCCTGAATATAAACTTAGAGTCTTAGCGGGTCTTTAAAAATCATCTAATTATATGTCTTTCTTAGAAGCCATTTCTCTTGCACGAGCTCAGCTAGAAGGACAAACAAATCCTGAACAGTGTGGTCACCAGTCTTCAGTCCATGATTCCAGTCCATGTAACCATACTGTTCCTGGTCATCATATCATCAGTTGTTGCTGGGAACAAAAGTAAGTCGCCAGGCACGAAGAAGGCGGCTTGCTCCCCAGTAACTGTCTCAAAGGTCTGTTCTCCCGACTTGGGAAAAGATAACGACAAGGCAGAAAATTGTGAAAGTAGGCCAGAATTGTCACTCCCTCTTAGTACTCCTAAGAAAAAATGTCATCCAACAGAGTCTCCAAAAGCACCATCGCCCGCTGTCCATCTCCTAATTTTGATCTCAATAGTATTGTTCTGTTCATGGAAACCCTTTCAGTTAAATTCATCAGTATTATGAAAAACGTGACGGACCTGCTTACATCTTCTGTTTTGGAATTCAAACGAAATTATTTCAAACTGTCACGCCAGTGTGTTATGAACTTTTACAAAATGAAAGTTCTTACTTTGTTTTCTCTTGCAAAAATCCGCCTGTTTCTATTTGTTATTATTCTTCCTTTCCTTGTAATGCGGGCAACCAGTTCAAAAGACAACATGGACAGTCAAGTCATAGATCGTCTTAAGTTTTTACAATGGAACTGCAGAAGCAAGTGTAACATTGACTACCTTATTCAGTTTTTGCAAGACCATAGTTTTGATGTCCTTGCGCTGCAGTCTCTGAATTGTCATAAAAATGATTTACCAAAACTCCCGGGATACTATTTTCCTCCAGTGACTAATGCAGTGAAGAAAAATACTAAAACAAAAGCTGCCATATATGTGTCGTGTAAAATTTTGTACCAACCTGTTAAAACACCCTGTAACTCGACTGACAAACGCTTATATTCCTGCTGTATAGCAGTGAATATCAAGGGCCAAAGTTTACAAGTTGTAAACTGTTATTACCCAGATGGTGTATGCAAGAAGGAAGCCGACTGGTTGTTTGATTTAGATTCAGACAAAGAGTGGGTAATTCTAGGTGATTTCAATTCCCATCATGCTCTATGGTCCGGAAACTCTAAAAATATCACAAACAATAATGAATATCTTGCAAACACTATAGTAAATGCTAATCTAACGATACTGAATGACGGTTTCTTTTACCAGAATTGCTGATCGTTCTGATCAGAAAAATTCATCAATTGATTTGTCCTTAGTAACTCCGGGTATTTTTTCCACTTTGTACGTGGAATGTCATTCAGTCACCACTGGGTAGTGACCATCTTCCTGTTGAAGTTCAGATCTTGGTGAGTCCAGAGAGAACTGAGCATACCCCCGGACATACAAAATACAACGAAGATAAAGCTAACTGGGACCTTTTTGCCCAAACTCTAATTACTGGTTCTCTTAAGCTCAATTTTAATCATAACATAGAATCAATAGAAGATCTTGAAAAAAATTATGTAGAATTACGAAATCTCATACTGAGAGCAGCAGATTGTGCCATTCCAAAGATTAAGTTTAAAGACCATCCAAAGAGAGTCTCAAACCCTTGGTGGAACTCCTCATGTGAGGTAGCCGTAAAAATGAAAACAGAGGCATTTCAAAACTGGATGAATAGTCGTCATTCACAGCCACCCCAAGTAATAAATGAACTCCACAGTAAATATAAAATTGCTAATAACTATAGTAATAGAGCAGTAGCTCTTGCAAAAAAACAGTATTATGGTAAATTTGATCATGACTTGTTCTAAACATCCACATGACGTTTCTAAATTATGGAAAGAAATTAAAAAATCAAGGGTACATTCCATCTCCCTCAGCCTGCTCTGCATGTTAATGATAAAATTTATAGAACTAACAAAGAAAAGGCTGAATTATTAGCAGAAACTTTTGCTTCAATGAGTCAGACTGAGTGTTTATCCCAGACTGAACAAATTCGTAGAAAGGAGTTTGAGGATAAATACCAAAACATTGAGCAGCTTAACATAGAAAGTAACACTTTATATATTAACACAAATTTAACAATGCAAGAAGTCTGTTTCGCACTTAAACGCATAAAGCCAGGCAAGATATCCACTGGTTCAGATCCTATTTCCTATAACATGATTAAGCATTTCTGAGAGTCTGTTATCAAAGTTGTTGGAGTTCTTTCAGATTTGTTGGAATGCGGAATGCTCCCTACAGATTGGAAAAAAGCTACTGTTATCCCAATCCTTAAACAAGGAAAATCTAAAACTCTTCCCTCTAGTTTCCGTCCTATTTCTTTAACACCTCATATTGGAAAACTTTTTGAAAGAATCATGAAAAACAGAATAGAACATTTCCTTGAAAAAAATGGAGTTTTGCCTTTATTCCAGGCTGGTTTTAGGAAAGGTAGAGGAGTCACAGACCACATTGTCCACTTATCCTCGAATGTGAAAAAAGCTCTTGCCAAGCGTCATTCGACCCTTGCAACGTTCTTTGATGTTCATAGAGCCTACGATTCAGTATGGCATTCTAAATTGTTGTACAAAGCACATGAAGTAGGAATACGAGGTCGTTTTTTTCCAATTTCTGAAAGCTTTCTTATCGGACAGAACTATCCAAGTCAATGTCATGGAGCTTTATCAACTTCTAAGACTATTAACATGGGTGTTCCCCAAGGAAGTGTAATCGCTCCAACACTTTTCTCGCTAATGCTTTACGATATTAAACAGGTTAATACAAAAGGTGCCACAATAGCTCTGTATGCAGATGATATTGCTCTGTGGAGAAATGTAAACTGCAATTTTTCCAAACAACAAACCAAAAGAAAGAAAATCATTGAACAGTAATCAGGAAATAGTTGACAATATTTTTCATTACATGAAATCAAATGGGTTCGGTTTATCTGCTCACAAAACGGTTTTGTTGTCTTTACAAAGAAAACAATTGCGTTTGAAGGCAGAGAAGCTGTCTCTATAAAGGTAGATAATAATTTAATATACCCAAGCAAACAAGTTAAGTTTCTCGGTGTAATCTTCCACTATAAACTTTTTGGAGTAAACATATCAATTACCTTGTAGAAAAGGCAAGGAAAAAAGTTATGGTTTATTACGTGTTCTATCTGCTATACCTCTGATTAACGGGATCTAATCTCGTCTATGTCGCCTCAGGGCTAGTTCGTTCAATTCTGTCGTATGGCCAAGAAGTTTTTTTTACAGCTGGAAAGACAGATTTACACAAGCTAACCAGTATTGACTCGCTAGCCTTTAAAATTGCATTAGGACTTCCCCGATGGGCTTCAATTGATCTGACGTACAAGGAGGCTGGTGTGTTACCCTTAAATGAACACAGGCTAAGTTGCGCCTGTAATTTTACAGTGAGAGCTAGAACCATTCCAAATTCAGTAATGACTGAACTGGATGGAAGTACTATGTTTCAAGAGAGATCCGTAACAAATCGGTATACATGTCCCTAGGTGATTATGTTTCCCCATTATTTCAGAACTGTAACCTGTCTCTTGATGGTATTGCCGAGGTTCCATGTTGTTCATACCCTTCGTGGTTGTCAGAGCAGGCTGAAATCATTTACACTTACG
>JAFLJL010018412.1:0-55000 GCA_018398815.1 Conus ventricosus | reverse complement strand
ATCTGATAATGTTCTTTGTGTAGAAGATAAAAGTTAAACTTTGGAAATATCTGATAATGTTGTTTGTGTAGAAGGTCTTTTTCAAAGATTGTAGCTCTTATAAAGTTGGTGTGATTGTGCAGAAGATGTCTACTGTTACAGAATGTTGTCCTGGCGCCGTTTGTCAGATTTTGGAGAGGGTGCTTTCTTTCAAAGAGTGTGGGTCTGGTGTTGTTGATCTCATGCGGAATCGGTTGTGTTGTGCAATAGACTACAGTCTGCAACTGTTTACCTAATTTATTTTGAAGATATCTTCTAACAACAGACTGTAACACAGTAACTGTGTCTGATTGTGGAGAGCGTACAGTGCTCACCTGACTGTAGGTCTGGAACTGTTTGTTTGATTGTGGACAAGATGTAGTGTTCAACAGACTATGTTTCCGGAACTGTATGATTGTGGAGAAGATTTCATAATCAACTTATTTGAGCTCTGATACTATTGGTGTAATGGTGGGGAGAACAGTCAATTCTCTGTTGAACAGAATCTCGTCAATATCTGAAGAAGCAATCACAGCGCTCCCCGGCTGCCAGTGAAGGAATTTCTAGCAGATCCACCCTCCAGTGCAGAGACTGTGAATGCTCTGACCACTTCCGGGAAAGCATCAGGAGCAGATGGAATTTCAGCTGACATCTACAAGAATGGAGGCTAGATGTTCTGGGAAAAGCTGACCAACTTCTTCCAGTCAATATGGGAAAAGGGAAAAGTGCCCAAAGTCTTCAAAGACGCCTCTATTGTACACGTCTACAAGAGGAAGGGTGATAAAGCTTCCTGTGACAATCATTGCAGGATTTCCCGCTTGTGTATCGCAGGAAAAATTCTTGCCATGGGTCATCTTGAACAGACTCATCACCACATAGCAGACTCCATCGTCCCTGAATCATAGTGCGCGTTTCGCGCAGGCAGGGGCAAACCCGACATGATGTATGCTGTTCGCCAGCTACAGGAGAAGTGTCATGAGCAGAGTCAGAAGCTCCACATGGCATTTGTTGATCTTACCAAGGCCTTCAACACCGTTAGTCGTACTGGCTTGTGGAAGATCCTTCATAAATTTGGTTGCCCGGAAAAACTCACTGATCGTTTCACTCCATGACGGCATGCAGGCGAGGGTGCAAACAACGGAGATACCTGTGACCCATTCCCAGTGAAAAACGGGGTGAAGCAGGGATGCGTTTTGGCTCCCACCCTCTTTTCCATTCTGTTTGCATCAGTGCTGATTGATGCATTCTGGGACTGTGACAAGGGGATAACATCTAGTTTCCGTCAAAAGGCAAACTCTTTAACCTTAGACGACTTCAGGCCAAAACTAAAGTATTTGATGCCCTTCTTAGAGAGTTTTTCTTCAGATGACTGTGCACTAGCCGCGCCACTCCCATGGAGACATCCTGTGCATCACAGATCGCCTTGCAAGGGCCTGTCTATGCTTTAGACTTACAATCGGTCTTGGTAAGACCGATGCCATGTTCCAGCCGTCACCGTCCGGAGCTTGCAGTGCTCCACCCTCACCTGTGGTTATCAAAGATCAGAGATCAAAACTGTGGACAAGTTCTGCTGTTTGGGCAGCACTGTAAGCAGCAATGGATCTACGGATGCAGAAGTGATGTTGCGCCTCTCAAAGAGTCTGTGGCAAGACTATGGAATCAAACTGCGCACAAAGGTCGCCGTATACAGAGCTCTGGTCAGAGTGCTCTCCTAGACCACGTACCGCCGACACATTCAACAACTCGAACAGTTCTATCAACGATGCTTGCGCAAGATCTGCAGCATCAAAGGGCGAGACAATGTCCAACCTACAGGTCCAGAAGAATTGTGGCTTACCCAGCATTGAGTATATACTCATCAAAAGCCAGCTCCGATGGACATGACTCGTTGTCCGTGTGGAGGACAGCAGAATTCCAAAGATGCTGCTCCATGGACAACTGAAGGAAGGACAACGAGACCAAGGAAGGCCTATCAAGAGATACAAAGACACATTGAAGGCCAACCTCAGAAGCTGCAACATCGACGCTTCTTCCTGGGAAGATATCGCCCTTGAGAGAACACAGTGGAAGCATCGATGTACCCAGGCCACAAAGACATTCGAACGCAACAGAGCAGCCGCCTTTCAGGAAAAGAGGAATCGGAGAAAACGGGGCCCATCCTTGCAGGACTCGATTACATGCAGCGTCTGTGGACTACTTTGTACCTTAGGAGCTGGTCTTCATTCCCACATGAGGATCCACTTCAGCAGATGACCTGCCTGCACACTCATCCGTCGGACATGACGGGAGAATTCATCAATGGTAGAAAGAACGGCTTTTTCAACAGAGACTTTCACTAGTACTGTTTGTCTTATGGTAGAGAAGGTATCTCTTTTTAACAGGCTTTGGCTTTAACATTGTTGGTCTGATCTGAAAACGTTTTTAGTTTTGAAAAGGAAATGAAAGATAATCAAAGAAATGTCACGCACACTCGCTCATGCACGCTCACGCACGCACGCGGTCACACACCGACCCACACCTACACACACCCACACAACGCGCGCGCGCGCGCGCGCACAGACTGAAAGTGACATCGCACGCGTTTACTGTGTTGAAGGTGACGTGACTGTCGTTGATATGTGTTCCAGAGTCCCAGTTGTGTATTCCGCTCAAGGTGCCCCCTTTGGCGTCGCTCACCTGTCAGGGGTCCCGGGGGCTCAACGGGAACAGCGCTGCACCATGCGCTGCCAGAGCACGGCCAGGTTCATCTCGCTGCCAAGAACGAGGTGGGTGACTCCTTGACCACTGTGTTGAAAGGTTGGGAGAACGAGGTGGGGTGACTCCTTGACCACTGTGGTGAAAGGTTGGGAGAACGAGGTGGGTGACTCCTTGACCACTGTGTTGAAAGGTTGGGAGAACGAGGTGGGTGACTCCTTGACCACTGTGGTGAAAGGTTGGGAGAACGAGGTGGGTGACTCCTTGGACCACTGTGTTGAAAGGTTGGGAGAACGAGGTGGGTGACTCCTGACCACTGTGTTGAAAGGTTGGGAGAACGAGGTGGGTGACTCCTTGACCACTGTGTTGAAAGGTTGGGAGAACGAGGTGGGTGACTCCTTGACCACTATGTTGAAAGGTTGGGAGAACGAGGTGGGTGACTCCTGGACCACTGTGTTGAAAGGTTGGGAGAACGAGGTGGGTGGACTCCTTGACCACTGTGTGGAAGGTTGGGAGAACGAGGTGGGTGACTCTTGACCACTGTGTTGAAAGGTTGGGAGAACTGAGGTGGGTGACTCTTGACCACTGTGTTGAAAGGTTGGGAGAACGAGGTGGGTGACTCCTGACCACTGTGTTGAAAGGTTGGGAGAACGGGTGGGTGACCTCTTGACCACTTGTTGAAAGGTTGGGAGAACGAGGTGGGTGATCCATGGACCACTGTGTTGAAAGGTTGGGAGACGAGGTGGGTGACTCCTTGACCACTATGTTGAAAGGTTGGGAGAACGAGGTGGGTGACTCCTTGACCACTATGTTGAAAGGTTGGGAACGAGGTGGGTGACTCCTGACCCTTGTTGAAAGGTTGGAGAACGAGGTGGGTGACTCCATGACCACTATGTTGAAAGGTTGGGAGAACGAGGTGGGTGACTCCATGGACCGCTGTGTTGAAAGGTTGGGAGAACGAGGTGGGTGGACTCCTTGACCACTATGTTGAATGGTTGGGAGAACGAGGTGGGAGACTCATGGACCACTGTGTTGAAAGGTTGGGAGAACGAGGTGGGTGACTCCATTGACACTATGTTGAAAGGTTGGGAGAACGAGGTGGGAGACTCCATGACCACTGTGTTGAAAGGTTGGGTAACGAGGTGGGGACTCCATGGACCGCTGTGTTGAAAGGTTGGGAGAACGAGGTGGGTGACTCCATGGACCGCTGTGTTGAAAGGTTGGGAGAACGAGGTGGGTGACTCTTGGACCACTGTGTTGAAAGGTTGGGAGAACGAGGTGGGTGACTCCATGGACCACTGTGTTGAAAGGTTGGGAGAACGAGGTGGGTGACTCCATGGACCACTGTGTTGAAAGGTTGGGAGAACGAGGTGGGTGACTATTGGACCACTGTGTTGAAAGGTTTTGGGCAACTTCTGTTTTGGACTTCTCTTGTTGTCAGGTCACTGTTCAGAGCGTCGTGTGAAATGTTACTTCTTTTGTTGTCGTTAGGTTATGTTAAGTGCGTCGTGCCGCTCTTGCGTTATCCGTGCTTTCACGTGACTTGTGTGTTGGCATTATATTCATTTTCATCGCCTTTTGTTCGTGCTTGTTTGGTATTATTTGTTTGTTTGCGCTTTTTGGTCTTGTGTCATTGTATCCCTATGTTCTTTACACGGTACCTTATAGCAGAGAGGAAATTTCTGGAGTCACTGTCACACGAACTGCTGGATCAAGTCAGTGTGTGTACGGGAAACTCCCTCACAAACTTCGAATGAGACGATAATCTGAGGTTCCGTGTGTGAACGCACGCATGACATCTGGCACACACCATATTTCACCAACTTTCGGAAGAGGTCAGTTTGGCCTTTGGTATGGATGACACGTATGTGTTAAGTATGCGCTTCCATGGGCGAAAAATGATAGAATGATCGTCTGATTGGTTTTAGATTGAATGAAACGGGAAACGACTAACTATAGTGCCGGCAGACAACTCTCCAGTCGACGTAACAGGGTAGGCAGCCCGTTGTTTAAATGAGAGCGTGGATTGTAAAGCGCTTAGAAATTGGTCTCTAAACGAAGGTAGGCGTTCAATAAATACTCTAATGATGGTGATGATAGTACAAACACAGCCTCCTGTGAAAATGTTGGCCGCCCTAGTCTCTCACGACTTTAATTTCCCCACCACGTCCGTGACCATGGTGAAATCGTGTCAAAGTGGTGGGTGTAAACACGTTCCTGACGACCGTCATCCCCAGGTGTGATGGAGCCCTTCAGACACACACACCAAGTCACGTCGGATCAGCGATGAAGCAAATAATTGTCGTCGGTAGGGAGCGCAGAATGCGGTGTCCTGGGCATGTGGGATCAGGAGACCAACGACTGAACACCGAGGAAGTGACTTGGTAACAGTGAGGTGTCTTCTGCAGTGAACTGCTTCATGACGACCTTATATCGATAACTGTCTGTGAAGTGCCGATGCTGAGGCTGTGGAAGGTGGGACCTGAACAGGACTGTCCCTAGGGGAGTTACAATGTGTGGCAATGCTGAGGCTGTGGAAAGGTGGGACCTGAACAGGACTGTTCCTGGGGAGTTACAATGTGTGGCAATGCTGAGGCTGTGGAAAGGTGGGACCTGAACAGGACTGTTCCTGGGGAGTTACAATGTGTGGCAATGCTGAGGCTGTGGAAGGTGGGACCTGAACAGGACTGTCCCTAGGGGAGTTACAATGTGTGGCAATGCTGAGGCTGTGGAAAGGTGGGACCTGAACGGACTGTTCCTGGGGATACAATGTGTGCAATGCGAGGCTGTGAGGTGGGACTGAACAGGACTGTCCTAGGGAGTTACAATGTGTGGCAATGCTGAGGCTGTGGAAGGTGGGGCCTGAACAGGACTGTCCCTAGGGGAGTTACAATGTGTGGCAATGCTGAGGCTGTGGAAGGTGGGACCTGAACAGGACTGTCCCTAGGGGAGTTACAATGTGTGGCAATGCTGAGGCTGTGGAAAGGTGGGACCTGAACAGGACTGTCCCTAGGGGAGTTACAATGTGTGGCAATGCTGAGGCTGTGGAAAGGTGGGACCTGAACAGGACTGTCCCTAGGGGAGTTACAATGTGTGGCAATGCTGAGGCTGTGGAAAGGTGGGACCTGAACAGGACTGTCCCTAGGGGAGTTACAATGTGTGGCAATGCTGAGGCTGTGGAAGGTGGGACCTGAACAACTGTCCCTAGGGGAGTTACAATGTGTGGCAATGCTGAGGCTGTGGAATGGTGGGACCTGAACGGAAACTGCCCTAGGGGAGTTACAATGTGTGGCAATGCTGAGGCTGTGGAATGGTGGGACCTGAACAGGACTGTACCTAGGGGAGTTACAATGTGTGGCAGCAGTTGACTCGGGAAGGTGGACCGACACTGACGTTAGGGGAGTTACAATGTGTGGCAGCGAGGTAATGCCACTCAGGGGTACGGAAGGTCCGACACTTGACGTTCTAAGCTCCAGTCAGAAGGATCAGTGTACCCAGGGCACAAAGACATTTGAGCGCAACAGAGCAGCCGCCATCCATCCAGGGAATGAGGAATCGGAGAAGATGGGTCCATCTTTGCGGGACTCGATTCCATGCAGTGCCTGTGGAAGACTTTGTACCTTAGGAGCTGGTCTTCATTCCCACATGAGGACCCACTTCAGCAGATGACCTGCCTGCCAACTCATCCGTCGGACATGACGGGAGCAGACCAAGCAGGGCTCTTTACACAGCATGTCGTTCTCTGTAGAGTCTGGGGGGTCTTGGGTGCCATACAGATTAGTCTGAGGGCATTGGGGTGCCATACAGATTGTCTTATTTCTCACACGAGGACATATCAAATCACGTGATCTGCTAGTTTACTCATCTGCCGAATCCGCCAGCGAATCCATTTGTGTGTGTGTGTGTGTGTGTGTGTGTGTGTGTGTGTGTGTGTGTGTGTGTGTGTGTGTGTGTGCGTGCGTGCGTGCGTGCGTGCGTGCGTGCGTGCGTGCGTGCGTGCGTGCGTTCGTGCGTGCGTGCGTGCGTGCGTGTGTGTTTCTTTCTTTGTTTTATTTCTGTCCGAGTCATGTGTGTTTTTATGTCTTTTCCTGTCCATGTTCTATTCAATTCATGTAACATATCAATTCACCTGTTTACATATTGCGTACATTCTGTCCATACAGGCGACTCTTACCTGTTTATTGGCTTTTTCATCCTAGTTACACAGATGATAATTATTTGGTTATTTGCTGCATTTGTTTTTCGCCGAGCATATTATGCTCGTGCACATCCTACTTAAACAGACCATAATTCCGTGACATCTGTTGAGACGTGATGTGACTAGGTGTTCACTCATTGCTTGCATCCCATGACTACAGGGGCTGGTTACTGGACTGGCTGTGTGTGCCGTGTCTGCAGGTGACGCTGACCTGTGGGCCTTCCAGCCGTTATGAGTGGCAGGTGGATGGAGGCAGTGCTTCAGTGCCCACATGTTCTGGTGAGGTGGTCCACCAAACGTGTGTAGGTCTGTTTATCCCTTTTTGTTCTGGTGAGGTGGTCCACCAAACGTGTGTAGGTCTGTTTATCCCTTTATGTTCTGGTGAGGTGGTCCACCAAACGTGTGTAGGTCTGTTTATCCCTTTATGTTCTGGTGAGGTGGTCCACCAAACGTGTGTAGGTCTGTTTATCCCTTATGTTCTGGTGAGGTGGTCCACCAAACGTGTGTAGGTCTGTTTATCCCTTTCTCCCATCACTTCAGTCTGTCTTTCGGTGTTTTGGTATACAAAGTTGTTTGTTCGTTAGATATTTGCTATTTTATTCTTACTTTTTTGTTCGTTAGATATTTGCTATTTTATTCTTTCTTTCTTGCACTTTTTCCTGTCTTTCTTTCCTTGCCTCCTTCCCTCTTTCTTTCCTTCTTTCTTTTTTTTTTAAATCTTTCTCTCCTTTCTAAATTCTTTCTTTTTCTTTATTTGTATTTGTTTGTCTTATTTTGCCATTCGTTCTTTCTTTCTTTCTTTGTTCATCTATTTCCTTTTTTTCTTCTTTCTTTTTCTTTCCTTCTGTCGGTGTTTTTTCTTTCTGCTTGTCGTTCTTTCTGTCATTCCTTCTTTCATGACCCCAGATGCAAAATAGCTGTGCGTGTTCTTGGCAACTGTAATTTATCACGAACATGGCTAACAGAAGGACCGCGTCGTCTGTTGAGACTCTTACGATGATTGACATTTTATGTGCGATTGTGGGTGCGCCTTAAACGGTTACATGACAATAACTGTCTGATCACATTGAGTGTTTAGAACATGAAGCCTACGTACTTAGCAGGATTCCTGTTTCCAGTGAAGATATCAGCTTAAGTATGCACAGACACGACATTTCCTAGCTGTGTTGGTGGGTTGGTTGGTGCACAGACACGACATTTCCTAGCTGTGTTGGTGGGTTGGTTGGTGCACAGACACGACATTTCCTAGCTGTGTTGGTGGGTTGGTTGGTGCACAGACACGACATTTCCTAGCTGTGTTGGTGGGTTGGTTGGTGCACAGACACGACATTTCCTAGCTGTGTTGGTGGGTTGGTTGGTGCACAGACACGACATTTCCTAGCTGTGTTGGTGGGTTGGTTGGTGCACAGACACGACATTTCCTAGCTGTGTTGGTGGGTTGGTTGGTGCACAGACAACGACATTTCCTAGCTGTGTTGGTGGGTTGGTTGGTGCACAGACACGACATTTCCTAGCTGTGTTGGTGGGTTGGTTGGTGCACAGACACGACATTCCTAGCTGTGTTGGTGGGTTGGTTGGTTGTAGAAAAAGAAGCCCCGCTGAGCTACAAACGCAGAGCCCGAGTGGCGTTCATCATGAGGAAGTGTGACTTCACCAACTCCAGTCTGGAGGAACTTCGTTCCCACGTGTCTACCATACTCAGAGGTAACGAGAACTTTCTTTGTTACTGTCAGATGTGTCCAGTGTTTTGGAGAATGTGTTGAGGAAAGTGTGTATATTTTCAACCGCGTAGTTTTCATCTACCATTTAAATTCGCTAGTGATGCTCTATTTCGCATGAAAAAAAAAAACCCATTTCAATGTATCGAATAGTAGGTATCAATTAAACAGAGAGAGAAGGGGATATGGTTCATATTTCTGTCACAGTGTGATGCTGTTTCGTATTGAACCATGCTGTCCAACATCTGTTAACATCTTTCTAGAGTTCCCGAGTTCATCGATTTTCCATTCTTTGCAATCTTTGAGGGTTAATAGCTTTGCACATGGCAGTGTTTCAGATCAGTGCTTTACTTTCTGATCGGTAGTTCATGATTACTTTCTGATCGGTAGTTCATGCTTACTTTGTACAGCATTGCCATTTGAAAAAAAAAGTGTAGTTTCTGTTTTATGATTGGTGTATTGTTTTTGTTTGCAACAGTAACATTGCAATGTTCTGACTAGCGTGTAACATTTATTTGGTGTGTCATTGTAACTTTGGAAAGGCAGTGCAGCAGTCTTGTGATTGAAAGATGTTTATTTGATGCATCATTGTTGTGTGGAGAAAAGGTAGCTGTTCGGTGATTGGTAGATCATATTAATCTGGTAAGGTATTGAACTGTGGCATAATAATGTAGCTGTTTTCTGGTGAGCAGATTACATTTGTCTGGTGTGGACGATAATCAAGCTGCTTTCTGGTTGGTACATAATACATGTTTGGTGTATCATAGTCATACAGCGAGAGACAATGTAGCTCTTCTTGGGACCGGCAGAAAATACGTATTGGTATGCGTGGCAGGCCCAGGCCCAGCGGATAAAGCATGTCTCTTTTCATACAGGGGTCCTGGATTCAGTCCGTGCTGAAAATAGCCAAACAATAGGGAAGTCTCCCTGTAGAATCAGCCATTTGTGCACAATAGCCCCCCACCTCCCCCCACCTCCCTCCCGACCCATCAAAGTCCTTCGGGTGAGACTTCGAACCGAGGTCCTGTGTGCGAATGATGCATTAAAAGAACAAGACAAAAAACAAACAGAACAAATAAACAAACAAGCTACACCAACGTAAATCCCATTTTATCGTTTATAGAAGAGAATCGTGCTCCAATAGATAGATGACAAACTAGCAGGAAAAAAAAGGAAAAAAGAAAAACGGACATAAACCGTGTACATCGGTGTGCATATACATTATTCCCGACGAGGGAATGTTTCTACCTTGATGGTTGGATTCAACAGTTTTACATCTACGAAAAGCTCACGATGGTGAAATACGGAGATTCGGCGGGGCAAGAAAGCCAGCAGAGCGGGATATTGTTTTCGCGAGTCTTTGTTGTTTGTCTGTCTGTCCGTGTGCTAGTGAGGTGCTTGTGAGATAAACTAGCGAAAAAAACAAACAAACTCGCGGGTCATGCTGAAGCTGCACAGGATTATCTACCTGTCAGATGTCTGCAACGAATTGAATGTTGAAGTCTCTGAACGCAAAACGGACAAAACATAGACGAAAAATTCGTTCGCAAACGAACGAAGAACTCACACAGTTGATCCCTTACATCATGCAATGGGCCATATTATCAAGCATCGTGTCTGCATAAACTTAGCGCGTGAGATCCGCGAGGCAGACCCTGGAGATGGGTCTTCTTACTGAAACTGTGCTGTGCACGTCATGGAAAGGAAGACGCTTCTCGAATCTGACATTTGTGATGAGGAAATATTCGTTCCACAGCCTGATTCAGACTTCAACAAAAGTTAGCAGCAGTGAGAAAATCAGGTATCATTCTTTACATTACTTTTGCTTTGATTTTCTTCTGTCATACCTTTAATGTTGTTGAGTGAAGAGCAGCCTTCATGGTGGCAGCCCTTTCCGTTGCACATTCGTCACGAGGACCAACACCAGACAGTTTCTGAAATGGATAATTTTCCAGACTGCGCTCTGATCTTTAAATTATGTTGAAGTCATAATGAAATGTATGTATGTGTATAAACATATGTATATATATATATATATAATATATATAATATATATTATATATATTATATATTTTCAGAAAACCCTGCTTTAACTCTGACTCCGCACCTAGCAGTAGAAGGGGCAAGGATAGTTCCATGTAGGAATATGATAAATAAATAAAGAAATCCACATGCCGTGCCTGTTTTCTTCCACTTTATATTTTCAAATTTTCGGCTTTTCAGCCTTCATCAGGAATCTGCACATTCGAAAACAATAAGCCATCACCACCATTGGCGCTCCCATCCATTTTACACTTTTACATTTCTATTGTTCCTTCACACACACACACACACACACTATACACAGTCATGTATGCACCACCCAGCAAACCCCACACACACACATACACATTCACCCCACACACACACACACACACCACACACCACACACACACACAACACACCCCACACACACACAAAACACACACACACACACACACACACACACACACACACACTAAAATATCATACAAAGCAAATCGTAATACACACACACACACTCACTACATCACTCATACCCCACTGCATCCACCACAACACACCACACCACACTCCACCCATTATACACACCCACCGCCAGTATATCTACATAGCACAAAGTGATTTTGATTCTACAACATTGCTAAAAACCAGCCAAGCTAAAAACCATATACCTACTATCAAAAAAACTAGCTCATGTGCACACACACACACACACACTCTCACACACACACACACACACACACACACACACCACACACACACACACACACACACACACACACACACACACAACACACACACGATGCCATCATAATAAGTGTTATACATCAAGAATTTCTGACTCGAGACTAAAATGTACATGTTCTAACAAATCCAACACATAATGTCCATTCATCAGTTGTTATGATAGGAGTTGTTCAACAGCTGTAAACCATTAAAACTTAGGTCACACTTAACCCGGAGGGGATGGATGCAAGTTTCTCTGAAGGCTAGCATAGTTTTAAGAAAATGAGTGAGGGTGGGGCTGGGGGCAAAACGAAGTGGAGGAGGGGAGGGGGTGGGGGGGGGGGGTCAAAACGAAATGGTTTGGGGGTGGAAGAAAGTAAGAAAAGGTGCGGGGGGTGGGGGGCGGCAGGAGAGCAACGGGGACGCTATATCAATCATTACAACGTCAAAGACGATGTTCTTCTACTCTCACAAAATCTCTCACACACACACACACACACACACACACACACACACCACACACCACACACACACACACACACACACTACAACACTCACACACACACCCCCTCGCTCACACTTGCACATTATGCACCTGTACCACCAACTCAACTTCCATCCAACCCAAACTATTTGTGCCAATTTGACTACGGGGCTCCATAACATAGTGTTGCTAGACGAGATTCACCATTTTCCTTTTGTCAGCCCTTTTACTCACTACTAAGAGCACCACATTAAACCATCTCCTTCGTAACCAATAGTCATTCTATAACACACGGTCCTCACTAAACAGTAAAATAATTATTGAATAGTATACTATCAACTAAAACTCTACCATATACTCTTATTAACAAGAGCTACTGTGATCACCCATCACACCCCCTACTTCCTGACTTTAACTAAACTTTAACACTGGCGGCAAATTCTTGAAGGTTTATAACCCCACCCTTCAGTAACAAGTACACACATAGAAACCATCATTATATGCTTACTTACCCCTGCCACAATCAGCTCTGTCAAACATGTTACTGGCTAAAGGCAGTAAGATGGGGCCAAATCAAAATAAAGCCGAGTACATGTTAGGGAGGGTGGGTTGCACTGGCCAACTGCCATCATCCAAGACATGGGTTGTAAATCTACTCAACTGTTTACGCATGACCATATCCCTCATCCTCCCCCTTCCCCTCTCTCTCCTCCCCTCCCCCCTCCCCCCCCCCCATCTCTCCCCCCACCCCCCCACCCCCACCCAAAAACCCCGATAATGACAACAGAAAACCTGCCGTCGATTATTGGTAAGTCTGGAAAATTAAGACAAACACAAATCACATCCTCCTACTGTTACGACAAATCAACCTCTTCAATTCCGAAATAAATAACAAATTCAACTCACGAGACATGTGACAGTAACATCTATCTCACTTTAGATTTCCATTTGTTCCTTATCGCTCTTTCCTTGCACTTGGAGAGCATACTTAGTAAATAAGATAGGAGTGAAGGAATTGAATGGGGTTGGGGGGGGTTTAGTGGGCTGCAGGGGAGATTGAGGGTGTGGAGACAGTGGGCGGAGTGGATTGGTAGTGTAGTGTCGATAGAACGTGAGGAAGGAGAAGGAGGGAAATGACAGAGAACACTCAGAAGAAAGGAAGGAGAGGTAGGTGTGTGTGTGTGTTTGTGTGTGTGTGTGTGTGTTTGTGCGCGGTGTGGTGCGTGCGAGCGTGCGCGCGTTGCGCATGTGCACGCGCTCGGTGCGTTGTGTGTGTGGGGGGGGGGAATAGGAAGAGAGTGCAGAGCATGTTGAGGAGGGGGGGGGTACCAAACGTTTTGTGGCCCTAACTGTTTTGATACTGGACTCTTCTTTGATACATGCATTTAACTATCTTTTCTGCGATTAGACCAGTAAACAATGTACCCAAATTTGCCTGCAATATAGTTCCCGTACGAAGGAGCTTGGCATCTCCTCCCCACAACACTAACCGATTGGACAGATGGACAGAAATGACATCACGGTTTGTCTGGGTGAGGTTTCGTGTTCACCTGGTGGGCAACCATGCCTTTGTTGTCTTGCTCTGTTGACATCACTTTTATGTTGGCCCCAGCGGAATTTCAGTTTGTGGTTGAGCCTACATACCATTGCTGTATGGGATGCAGCTGGCACCCTATAACATATATCACATTGGCAGACGTACAAGAAAGATGTTGAAGTATTTTCCACGACCGCCCATCCCATGGAGACACCAGTTCCTGTGTTCCAGCAATGCCTACCGGTGTCGCAATTCATTGTACATCTAAAGAAGCCAGGGCACTACCTTTGGGTCCATGCTCCACAAATCGTCTTGGCACCAGTGGGTTGTAGTTTCCCAAGTTTTTTGAGTCTCCTGTCAGCTGCAATGATACACTTGAGGAAACAACAGAATTTGTTTTGGGGTTTTGAGTACAGGAGATGGAGTTCCTTTTTAATGAAGGCATTCTCGACGGAGCTCGAGGTCAAATTTGTGACCCAAGCTTCTTTTTTGCTCGGCTTTTTACGGGCTGATGAGTATTGCATCCCTAGATTTGCAGCTCCCTGAGAGATCTCTTTGAAGCTCTTTTATCATATGCCGATCCAGACAAGGTTAGGTATCTTGCATATTCCCTTATCCTCTCTTTCAGGCTGTCATCATTGCTGATTAACAATCTTAGTCTGGTCCCAATGCTATCTCGCTATGCCTCTGAAGATTGACTTGGGATGGCAGGAGGAAGGGGGGAGGTAACTTGGCATTTCTTCTAAAAAACGGCAGGTTCGATGACCCAGCGTTATTTATTCTCACCCTTACGTCCAAGTATTCTGCTTCCTGCCACAGAACCGTCCATTTTATACCTGGGGATGCAAATTCGCAAGGTTGTTTTCAAAAGCACTGGCATCAGCAGAGTCTGGTAAAATTGCAAAGCCATCACTCTGAATCTGCTCCAGACCCCTTAGTCAAACGGGCCAAAATATTTGGTAGGATTGAAGTTGGTGTACATTGCAAACATGTGCAATGGTGAGCGTGTGTGTGTGTGTGTGGGTGTGTGTGTGTGGTGTGTGTGGTTGTGTGTGTGTGTGTGTGGTGTGAGTGTGTGTGTGTGTGTGTTGAGAGCATTTTGGGGGGGGGGGTAGAGTAGAAAGAACATCGTCTTTGACGTGAATGAATGAATAGCGTCCCCGTTGCTCTTTCCTGCCGCCCCCCACCCCCCGCCCGTTTCTTACTTTCTTCCACCCCCCGAACCATTTTCGTTTTACACATCCCCCCCCCCCCACCACCTCCCCTCCTCCACTTCTTTTGCCCCCCAGCCCCCCCCACACTCATTTTCCTTAACTACTAGCCTTCAGAGAAACTTTTCATCCATCCCCTCCGGGTTAAGTGTGGCCTAATTTTAATGGATACAGCTTTAACAACACCTATCATAACAACTGATGCATGGACATTATGTGTTGATTTGTGAGAACTGTACATTTTAGTCTCCGATCAGAAAATCTTGATGTATAACACTTTATTATGATGGCAGACATGTGTGTGTGTGTTGTGTGTGTGGTGTGTGTGTGTGTGTGTAGTGTGTGTGTGGTGGTGGTGTTGTGTGTGTGTGTGTGTGTGTGTGTGTGTGTGTGTGGTGTGTGTGTGTGTGTGTGTGTGAGTGTGTGTGTTGTGTGTGCACATGAGTAGTTTTTTTTTTTTTTTTTTTTTTTTTTTTGTTGTTGTTGATTAGGTATATGGTTTTAGCTTGACGGGGTTTTTAGCAATGTTGTAGAATCAAAATCACTTTGTGCTATGAAAGATATACTGGCGGTGGGGTGTGTATAATGGGTGGAGTGTGTGTGGGTGTGGTAGTGGTGGATGCAGTGGGGTATGAGTGAGGGTATGAGTGTGTGTGTGTGTATGTACGATTTGCTGTTTTGATATTTTGTGTGTGGGTGTGTTGTGTGTTGTGTGTGTGTGTGTGTGTGTTTTGTGTGTGTGGTGTGTGTGTGTGTGTGTGTGTGTTGGGGTGTGTGTGGTGTGTGTGTGTGGGGTGTGTGAATGTGTATGTGTGTGTGTGTGGTTTGCTGGGTGGTGCATACATGATTGTGTTTATGTGTGTGTGTGTGTGTGTGGAAGGAAAAATAGAAATGTAAAAGTGTAAAATGGATGGGAGCGCCAATGGTGTGATGGCTTATTGTTTTCGAATGTGCAGATTCCTGATGAAGGCTGAAAAGCCGAAAATTTGAAAAATAAAGTGGAAGAAAACAGGCACGGGCATGTGGATTTCTTTATTTATTATATATATATATATATATATATATATATATATATATATATATATATATATATATATATAGGCAGATTATAGATATGTAGATAGATAGACAGATATATCTAAATATATATCCAAAAGAGAGAAAAACGCACAAGTACAACAAGCTGTCGTGGTTATAGTTGAAATTTATGGCTTTATTTGCCTTTCAAATTACCTTCCTCCCTGTCAGCAGCTAAGGTAGTGAGGGAAAAAGGTCAAACTTTTAATAGGATCAAATCTTAAATAAATGTTAGCGAACCGCCCAGAGAACGTGGACAAACGAGTCACAAGACAAAACACAACGCGTTTCGACCTCTTAGGTCTTCGTCAGGTGATATATAAACGAATAAAACAACGAAAATTCACTTAGTTTTGATCGCTTCAGATCACTTAGGGTTCAGCGCAAGGAAGAAGGGGTTGAATTTTAATAGGATGTTATATCAAACAACTCACGCACTAGAATGATGCGTAACTCGACAGACTTGTCACAGATTGTAATCTGATGAATGAAATCTGTGTCTAGCAGTAGTAGAGCTTCAGTTTTACGTCTTTTCACACATGTGGTATTAGACGAAGAGAGAGAGAGAGAGAGAGAGAGAGAGAGAGAGAGAGAGAGAGAGAGAGAGAGAGAGAGAGAGAGAGAGAGAGAGAGAGAGAGATGCATAAATGTCTGTGACTATGCAAGTGTATGCATACTATGGTTATCTAAGTGCATACACATGTCCCTCTAAGCATCCCTACAACATACCTTCAAATAATCTTAAAGTAAATATTTAACTCTGTATGGGTGGGGGTGGGTGGGTGGGATGGTGGGTGGGGTGGGGGTGCGTGTACGTGCATGCGCACGTGTGTGTGTGTGTGTGTGTGTGTGTGTGTGTGGTGTGTGTGTGTGTGTGTGTGTGTGTGTGTGTGTGTGTGTGTGTGTGTGTGTGTGTGTGTGTGCGGATGTGTGGGGGTGAGTGGGGTGTGTGGGGGTGGGGTGTGTGCGTGTATGTGCGTGCGCACGTGTGTGTGTGTGTGTGTGTGTGTGTGTGTGTGTGTGTGTGTGTGTGTGTGTGTGTGTGTGTGTGTGTGTGTGTGTGTGTGTGTGTGTGTGTGTGTGTGTTTGAGCGTGTGTGTGCGCGCGTATGTGTGTGCGCGCGTATGTGTGTGTGTGTGTGTGTGACTGCGAGCGCGCGCGCGTGCGCGCGCGCGCTCGGGCATGCGTGCGTGCGTGCGTGCGTGCTTGCGTGCGTGTGTGTGTGTGTGTGTGTGTGTGTGTATGTGTGTGTGTGTGTGTGTGTGTGGTGTGTGTGTGTGTGTGTGTGTGTGTGTGTGTGTGTGTGATCGCGTAGTCTTCAATTTAATGTCTATTCATATAATGTGGTCTTAGACATACACAAAAAAAGAACGACCAGCCGCCGTGGCGAAGTGGTTAGCGTCGCGGACTCCCGGCTGCGAGTTCGTGGGTTCGAATCCCATCAGAGTCACGTGGGTTTTTCTGCCCCGACCGACTCCTACCCAGAGCTGAGTTTGCTGCGGACTCAGTTGGGAAGACTGGGACCACACAGTCGAGTTTCATCCACTTAATGGATGCGTCTCTGAGAGTGTTGCTCAAATTTCCTGACCAACACTGCAGGTGCCTGTATCTCTCGGGCCTGGTTGACGCCGGGAATATATTATAAAAGGAAGCGTAGAGTACCTGTCATGTAGTCTCAGACCGAAATGGAAATCCGTAGCATCATCTTAATCATCCTCATTCTCATCGATCAGCATAAAAAGAAAAAAAAAGTCTCAAGTTCTGTGGCCCTTCATGCCCTGCTCTCATGGTGACCTCAATTTCGATGTCCTCTTCACGTCTGAGGTCTTGGTTTGGTTCCGTCGGGATCACCGGTATCGGCGAGTCCATGGGGGCTGTCGGACGGACGTGGTGGCGCCCTCCGGAGGGAGAGCTCACTCACGCCGGCTCTGCGACTAAGCAATTATTGTCGTCAGTAGGGGGCTTAGTAGGTGGTGTCCTGCGTATGTTAGATCAGAACAGGCACCACTGAACACCACCGAAGTGACTCGGCAGCAGTGCAGTGTCTCCTCCGGTGGGTTGCCTCTAGAGAACGTAAAAAAGCGGATTCTGGCTCATCCGCTCTCAACCAGTTTTCGAGCGGATGACGCCAGAATCCGCTTTTTTACGTTCTCTGACAAGTAAGACTTTAATAACCAAAAAATAACGATTATCTACAAACAAACATACTGTGTAGGATTATTAGTTGAAAGCAGCAGTGGCTGAACACACCCCATAGGGTAACGTAGGGGAAAAGCAGCAGTCGCTGAACACACCCCATACACAAACTGTGGAGCAGGTAAGCCTTTAACTGCTAATTGTCGACCTGCCTAAGGACTCCGCACTATCAGAATACTGCAGAGACCCGTCATTAGGTCGACACCTGATTACTTAATTTGTGGTGTCGGCCTTATGACTGGCAAGGTGCATACCATGTGACCGGATATGACGATTGAATCAGCGCCCCCAACCAACGTCTTTTAGTTTAGTCATAGATTCCAATGTAGACGGTCGTGTTTGTTCACAGAGGAACAGTTTTTTTGCTATAGGTGATTGTGTTTTTATTACAACTGTATGGTGGAGTATCTAAACAAAAGAAAATCAGGCGGACCCATTGCTTTAACTTCTAAACCAAAGAGAAGTATTGCTTTTTTGGAAGGTGAGGAGAAAGAAAAAAACGAGAACTTACTATTGATGAACTACACAAGCACCTTGAAAGCTTGTTAATTCAAGACAGAGATTTAGCCGATATATTTGAAAGAGATGTTGTTAACTTTGAAAAGCTTTTAACTTTTGAAGAAATGATTCCATTTTCAAAAAACGGTGCTGTTTTATTCAAAAAGCTCCAAATGTTCAGTGACAGGTGTACTACCTGGCAATCAAGAGCCAATGCTAGTCCTAAGCCCAGATGAAAAAGAGGAGAGTTAAACTCTTTGTGAAACTTTTTGTGAAATAGGTGAGAGGCGGGTGCTGCGGCGTCACAGTAGTTCAGAAAACTTCCTCACCTTGTGGTGTTTGTGACACAGCGGCAAAGCAGACGACACGGAACACGACTCGGCTGGGCCCAGACAGGGCCAGTGTTGTTACTTGCTAATTATAGTGGGTGTAGCGCTGTTCGCTAATTACTAAGTAGTCCAAAACCCACCACGCGTGTGTAAGCATCTAAATATAGTAACTGCATGATCGATAGCAAAATCTTACCAATTGCTGCTGACGTGATTCTAAAATAACCCGGTTACCTACCTGACAAGTGCTTGGGAAGTAAACTGGGTCAAACGTTCTTACAGGAACGTTTGGCCTACAAAGCAGACCTGTAAACTAGGCCAAACGTTATTGTAGGAACGTTTGGCCTACAAAGCAGTCCTGTAAACTAGGCCAAACGTTCCTACAAGAACGTTTGGCCTACAAAGCAGTCCTGTAAACTGGGTCAAACGTTCTTGTAGGAACGTTTGGCCTAGTTAACTTCACTTCCAGGCGTGAGCACTCTGCACGCTACCCTAAGTCCTACCCGTTTTCTTCAACACAAGCCAACGGTTACTGTGTCTACACTCTGCTTGAGTTGAATGTTGTTGTGATCAAAGGTGCGCGCACACACACGCATGCACACCCCCCACCCCACCCCGCCCGCCCCCACCCCCCGCATGCACACACTTAAGTCACTTCTAAGTTCTTAACTCAAGTTACCCCAAGTCACTTCTAAGTTCTTACTCAAGTTGTCCTCAAGTTGTCCTCAAGTCATCCTCAAGTTCTTACTCAAGTCGTCCTCAAGTCATCCTCAAGTTCTTACTTAAGTCACTTCTAAGTTCTTGATCAAGTCACCTCAAGTTTCTTAATCAAGTTCTTGATCAAGTCACCCCAAGTCACTTCTAAGTTCTTACTCAAGTCATCCTTTAAGTACAACCAAGTTCTTATTTAAGTTATCTTATAATTATAAAAAAACAACAATAAAATCTATGTTTTTATCTTAATAGTAGATGTCTAATATAGTACACACACGCCTCAAAAAACGCGTCATCGTCGAGGATGTTTGCTCAGCGTTCTTGGCAGCATAGATCTTAATGAAGTTCTTACATTGTAAGCAACCGCATTGATTACAATTCTGGTCTATGGAAATGTCTTTTATAGACTCCATGTCTTTATTTATGACTTCATCATTTTAAACAAATAATAATCCGTCATGATCTATTTTTATCAAAGAAATAAATTAATTTATAATTAAATCAAAACCAATCCAGTATGTCAGGATTGCAGTATCAATAAAGTATTATTGCATTTCAAATGGATCATAATGAACTTTTGTTGTTGGCGGTTTTGGCATTCTTTTGTGTTCGGCTTCTATAATTAGTGGTGGAGATTGTTCGGACTGCTTTGGTTTTTGGAGTCTTTGTTTATATATTTATAACCGTAATAACCACCCCCCAGCAGCAGCAATGACGCCAAAAATGACAACTGTTTTAAGTTCAATATTCATGAAGACTTTGGCGGCGTAGGCCTTGAGTCAACTTGTTCTTGTTCAGGTGTTTTTATAGCCGGCATTGAAACAACTGGCTGCGGCTCTAGTACTTTTTCATTATGAGTTATATTATGTGCTTGTAATTTTAATTTTGCTTGTTTGTTCCACTCTGCTAATCTTTTTCCTGCTGCAACACGCCAGGATGAGAAGGCTTTTACTGGTCACTTTCTCCGCCTGATTCAGTGTTTTCTGATTCAATGTTTCCTGATTCTGCTGTTTTTCTGGCTCGTTCATTTGAAGGGAAATAAAATCTATATGATTAAAAGTTATTAATCCCATGATTAGCGGCGATAACAATATCCAAATCTGTAGTATAAATCACAGCTTAGAGACTCTAATGACTTTGTTAAAACTGGATCCTGCGTTAAATCATACATAAAATCTTGTTCATAATCAATGGGAGCAAATTGGCCTACTAGTTTAGTGTACAAACTAAGAACCGTTTGCCCGACGCTTTTTACCATTCTCGACCCTAGTTGCGCTTCATACCTGTTATGATACTTTACAATGTCTTGTGGCGACATCTGTTGAATCTGTTCTATGCTGAATTCATTTCCAAGGAACTGTTTTGTTTTTCCACACGCCGCTAAAGAATACAGCCTTTCCTTTTTGGGCATAATAGCTTGGTCATCAACTTCTTCATTTGTAAGTCCAAGACAGTTTAGGTTGCTCTGTAGCTGTAGTAGATCATCGCTGTTCATGTTTTTTATTAATTATAATTATTTTATTTTTTAAAATGAGCGCCGAAAAAAACTATTACCAACCTTGTGTACCATTCTGCTGTTATTGGAGGTCTAAGTGTAGGATACACGATGCTTGGTAAAAGCCTGTTAAAAATAAAACCAGCAGATCTTGGCAAACTAGACTTTGAAGACTCGGCAAAGCTGATTGCTGTTATTACAGCTTCATTTGCTACGAAAGATTTTCTAGTTAAGCAAGGAATAATTCCAGACAGTATCAATATGTAAAAAAAAATACATTTATAAAAAATGGCTTCGCTCGTAATGATGATAGGCGGTGCTGTGGTGAATGCGCTTGCTTTTAGCGGAAGTAATTACGCATTTAGTAAACTACGGGATGACGGTGAGAGAAAAAGACATAACAAAGCTGTGGAGCAACTAGCTGCAGCACAAGATCACTATGAAAAGCAGAGAATTGAGCAGTTAGATTTTATTAACGATACCCTGAAAAAACAGGGACATGCAGCTTACACATTTAAAGATGTGATCAAGCAATAAAAGAGTATTATCTAGTAACGGGCAAACCAATCGAGACATTGCCCCCACCAAAATTCAGTGACGTTTATCTACCATCAGAAAAACAAAAGATGCAAGAAATCGCGTTTATTGCTGTTGGTATGATGCTGTGTATTTTGTTGCACATAATATTGGCTAAATAAAAAATGAACAAAATCTATTATTCACCAAAAGGATATTGGAAGGGGAATCACAGCAATTAAAAGCTAAGCGAAGCAGCGGGAGTCAGTGAACAACAGCGAAAGAATGGTTATCTAAACAAGCGATTTGGCAAATTTATTTACCAGCGCCTAGACGAATACAGAGACCACACTTTGTGATACAACTCCAAACGACACCCATCAAATGGACCTTCTATATTTACCTCATGATACGATTAGGGGAAAAAGATTTAAGTAGCACTTACAGTCATTGACATAGCTTCAAGATACAAAGATGCGGAGCCATTAACACAAAAGAGTGCTTCTGCTGTTGCTGTCGCTATACAACTGATATACCAACGGTCCCGCTAACCTATCCTCGCATGATTCAAGTCGATGATGGAAAAGAATTTAAAGGTCAAGTGAATCAATTATTGTTGAAACATAGAGTTACCATTAAAAGAGGCATTCCAGGAGTTCACAGATCACAGGCTTTAGTTGAAAACTTAACAAACAGTTAGCCGAAAGGACTTTTTCTTACCAGTATCACAGAGAGCTTATTGACAATTCTCGCAACACAGAATGGTTAGAAGACTGCCCTCAGTTTTGCGGGCAATGAATAATGAAGAATTTAAATTAACGGGGCTAAAACCAGTACAAGCAATCAAAAAACAAACAATAAATGTTGCTGAAGACTCCAGTACAACCAGCAAACTATTACCGTTTGGTTTAAAAGTAAGGTACCTTTATTTACCGGGGGAAGCAGAAGGGGACACTCGCATCAGGGCAACCGACCCAGTTTGGAGTGTTGATCCATATGAAACAAAAAGAATTGTAAAAATGAATCCGCCCGTGTATTATTTACGAGAAACTGACACAACAAAACAACCAGCTCCTCAAAGATCTTTTGTGAAGGAAGAACTGCAGATAATCCCGCCAGACACAGTTCCACTTTAATTAATTTACGTAATATATTTGAGTTAAAATGGAAGCTCAGAAGGAAGCGCAGAATAAAACAAGAATGATAATGAAAGAGACCTTGGAATTGATGCGGGAATCATATGATATGTGTTCTGCTATTAGGGCAACATTTGCGAGGGTTCGCCAAGACATGGCAATGCATCCAGATCACCTACAACCCCCAATCCCAAATTTTGATTATCAAAAATGGGATAAAGAATATCTTGAAATAATAAAAAAAAATTCGAGCACATCAAGCAAACATGAGAAAAATTTTGGATGAATTGGATATTGATGCGATTGATCTTATAGATAAACTTCGGGAAAAATATAAACCCGAACCCGCAGACAAAGAGGGTATATAATTATGCTGTTCTCCAATGCCCAATTGCATATGAAAACTCTGAATCAACAAACACACGTTTTGTGTTTGTTCTATCTAATGACTTCTTTGTTACAACTGTTGTGTTGATCTCATGTAGATTAGATCGCAGTTTTACGTTGTCATGATGAAAAGTCTTATTGTCAAACAATGCTTCTTTGTAGTTGTCATGCGATATGTTTGACTGCACAACGCTGCGAGATATTCCTTTTGCTTTCTTAATGGTTTTCTCCTGGCTCGAAATACTGTACATTTTTACCTTAAACCAATAAACTCCTTAATCACCCCTCCAGATAATTCATCCTTCATCTTTCCTAAAACCTTTTTATTAGTAATTGAATGCAAAGGCGAATCTTTAGGGTAATCGGATGTGTCATACCATCCTGCGTGCCCTTTAGCTACTTCTATTTCCATGTCTTTATAGATGTCTTCAGTAGGGATATCTATTACAAAACTATCTGTATCTGTGTAAAGTACTCTGGACTCTGGATACAAGGGTTTAAAGTAGTCATAAAGAAATTCTAACATTAAAAGCTTTGATAATTCTAAAACAGTAAACCCAATAAATACAGGCTTGTCTAATTTGACTTTCTTTTTTTTCATCATTATGCCAAAAAGCTGATCATGAAATCTTCTAAAGTCCTGATAATTAGGTTTTGAAGTCAGCTTAATTGCTTCGTTCTCTCTGGTGACCAATCTGACATCTTTACGTTTGTGTGGATTCTCCATAGTCTTTCCAAAACAGCTGTTGTTCATCAGCTTGAAAAAGTCTTTTTCTGAAGCATCTGTGGATTTAGTTCTAAGATCAGTGTTCTTCATGATGTATGGTTTCATGAACTGTTCTTGATCAAAAGCAATTATACGATGAACTGCTGTCAACTTCAAACCATGTCTTAAATAAAATTGTAGAAGTCTGTAATGACAGACATATTTTTTTTTGCCCCGAAGATTAGGCACAAGTTTAGGTGGCTCTGTTTTTGCCATCTTTAGGCTTTCTGCTGCTAATGGATAGTCATTATGCAGGTCATGGAGTTCATGAGGATATTCTAAATCAACTTCTAGAATGAAACCATGCTGTTGATCTGGCGTCAAACTGCTCAACCACTTTAATGCCTTTTGAATATTATTTGTACCGCCGCTTGTGTACATTTTAAAGTTACGTAATGGAAGTGATTGCGCCATAGCCCATCCATACAGATTGTTTGCATCTAAATACATGATATAGTTAGACCTTTTACTTGGATCATAGTTGTCTAAGTATTTGTTGTTTGCTTTACAGTAATGATGCGACGCCATACTAATTCCTCCACGCAATCCGTTTTCAATCATCTGAATCATTGGCAGGTCAGGCAATAAATCAATCTGTACTCCAGTAAACTTTAAGAAAGCATCCCAACTCATCCCAGGCGCAGAAATGTAATGTGCGGGATCCAGGCTATAATGTTTCATGCAGGTCTTTCTATAATTTCAAAGACGTCCGCCAACAAACAAACATCAGCCATCAAGTATGAATCATGATAGTCTCCCATCGTTTTACACTCTAACTTCTGCCATGCTTCTTGGGCATGCTGGTAATCAGAATCGCTGATGTCCTTTCCTCTAAGACTAGAGAAGAAAGCACCTTTAGGAGGAAGTGAGTCTTCATCAAACCTTTCCCAACTGTTCATGTACTCATAAGGGTAAACGCCCTTTCTAACAAGAGTTGGGTCAAAATATTCTTCTGTTATTGGGCAGGACTTTAAAGACATAGCCAGCGACTCTAACGATCCCATCATGTGTTGCATAGAGTCATAACAAGACATGTTATTTAAAGCGAAACACATGTACTTTTCTGATGACTGTGCAATGCATGTTACCTTGAAGGCGTCGGTTACTGCTTGCATTATAAGGTGAGAGTCGTAACCCCGCAAGTTATGAAAGAATACAGGCAGCTTCCATGTCCTTGGGTCAAACCTTAGTTGAAGATTGCAGTTGTTGTGCGCTGCTCCTCTAAACTTTCCGCTGATGTGATCATGGTCTCTTACTGTTGGATTCGCTGCGTCTAAGGAGAGGTCTAAACCGGCGGCAACAAAGGCCGCCCCACAAATCCAACAGTGAGTGGCTAAGTCATACTGTTGTTGGTCTTCAGGCGTCATCATGATTTCAGATAAATTCAGATTATTAGAACAGTAATTACGCACTTGCTGCATGCGTTCTAAGAAGTTTTCTGCAGCATCAGGCCCTCTATATAATTCTGGCGTTGAATGAGCGCCATCCGACCTGACAATAACGAAGGCAAATGAACAAATCTGGTGATTACTTTTTTTGTCTGATTTGGAAGTTTCTGTGGGGTTGGCCCTTCATAAGGAACAATAAGCGACTCGAAGTCTGCGTAAACAACATATGGACTCGCTTGCATCCGTTTCCAGTTCTTAAAACTAACTTTAGATCCGGGTGGGGGCGTAATTAGTTCTGTATTACAGTCAACTAGGTCGATACAATGTTTTATATGTTCAAGCGCGGCTGGAGCAGATGGAATTCTTATTAAACATTTTCTACAGAATTCTTGTTTATTTTTATGCTTTGAAGTATGCGCCAATAATCTACTCATTGTTCGTATCAATGTGTAATGCGGTAGCCCTGCTGGCGAAAACATCAGAAGTAAGTCCACATGATTTTTGTCTGGCTGGCTAATCGTTGGACTGTTCTTGGACACTTTAATCGGTTGTAGATTTGTTTCCTCATCCCATGTGTATACATTAACAGTTATTGGTTTGTTTTGTTCTTCAAACTGATCAATTTTGTCCACGCTAACAGGAAAGGATATTCCGCTAAAGTTAAGATCATTGATGTAAGGGTAATAGTTAGACACTCTCTCTGCGTTTTGCGGACGTAATGCAGCCTTGCGAGAACACACCACATGAAACATTTGTTGTCGTCTGTATTCTTTATGTTTAGAACTGCTTTTTTTGCAACTAATGCTGGAGGTAGTAGAATGTACGCCTTAGTAGAAAGAAACTCGTGGAGAGCGTGGCAGCAGAGAGTCCTCAGAAGAGAAGCCCCCTTCAAGCAAGTGTTTCGGCCCTTATCTCCTGACACTCTAGGGGGATTGGGCCACACCCGGTTCATGACTCCGGGTGTCCCTCTGCTGCCCCTTTTTTTTCCCCATCTTGGGACGAGCCATGGCTGGGATTAGGTTTAATAAGATTGTTAAAGACCAGGCAGGACATATGAGGAAACGAATACCGATACATAAACAGTCAAGCAAAGGATGGTTTGACCACGAATGCAAATCAAACAAACGAAAAGTGAAAAGACTTCATATATTGTTTAAGCGTTCACTGGATAAAAATGACCGAATTAGATTTTGTATAGCTAGAAGAGAATACAAAAACATGATTAAGAGGAAGAAAGAGGAACGAAATGAATCAATGTTAAAAGAACTGCTTGATTCTGTTAAATGCCAGAAGACATTTTGGGAAACGGTGAAGAAATTCTCTCGTAAAAAAACACAACCACAAAATAACATATCCATTGATCAGTGGTTTGGTCATTTTAAGATCTTATTAGATAGAGAAACACATGATTTTCCAGATTATATTACAGTAGAGGACGGTGATGAGATATATGACAGGCCAATATTAAGGGACGAAGTAATGATAGCAGTTAGAAAGCTGAAGAATGGTAAATCGGCTGGACCTGATGATTTAATTGGAGAGTTCTTTAAAAACGCAGGAGAGCCAGTGTTAATGTTTTTAGTGAAATTATTTAACCATTTATTCAATAATGGAATTTATCCAGATGACTGGACTGAGTCAACTATTATACCACTTTTTAAGAAAGGCGAAGTCAATGACATGAACAATTACAGAGGTATATCATTGTGTAATATAAGTAGTAAGTTATATAGCTCAATAATCAACAGCAGATTACAAGAGTGGGTAAATTTAAATAACATAACTGGGGAACACCAAGCAGGGTTTAAGAAGGACTACTGTACGATAGATCATATATTTACATTGCTAGCTGCCATTCAGAAACAGTTTGCAAAGAATCAAAAGTTGTATGTTGCATTTGTAGATTTTGAGAAAGCTTTCGACTCCATTTCTAGAAGTTTGTTATGGCCTGTGTTGCTAAAAAATAGAGTCAGTGGTAAATTATATAGATGCATTAAGAGTATGTATAGAGATGTAAAGGCTAGGATAAGAAGTGGGGGTAAATTATCAGATGTTGTGAATTGCACAAGGGGAGTAAAGCAAGGTGATGTTTCAGCCCGATTCTCTTTTCGTTGTTCGTCAACGAACTTGCACTAGAAATTATAGAAAATGGCAAACATGGTGTGTCCTTTGATTTGATAGAGTTGTTCATATTACTTTTTGCGGATGATATTATCTTGTTATCAATATCAGTTGTTGGTCTACAAAAACAGTTGAATAGTTTGTATGCAGCTGCAATGAGACTGGAGCTAAAAGTGAATATGGAGAAAACAAATATCATTGTTTTTCGCAAGGGAGGGTATCTAGCTAGACATGAACATTGGATGTATGGAAATGAGCCAGTAAAAGTAGTAAACGTATATAAGTATCTGGGTATATTCTTTTCAACCAGGCTGAGTTTTACCTATGCATGTAGAGATATAGTTAACAGAGCAAAAAGAGCTGTTCTAATTATACTTAATGTAATGTATAAGCTTGACTGTAGTTCGCTTAATATATTTAAAAAGTTATTTGATTCACAAGTTCAATCAATTCTACAATATGGGGCTGAAATATGGGCGTTCGAAAGCAGCAATGTTATCGAAAAGTTGCATTTGTTTGCCATGAAACGCTTTTTGAACGTTGACTGTCGTACTCCTAATGATTTGGTATATGGAGAGATAGGGAGATATCCTATCTATTTAAATTCATACGTTAAATGCATCAGTTATTGGCTAAAATTGACAAGGATGGAAAATTACAAGTTACCATTTAAAGCGTATAAAGTGTTATATGATCTTGATATTAATGGAAAGAAGACGTGGGCCACAAATGTTCGTAAGTGCCTATATTCTTATGGTTTTGCTTTTGTATGGGATAACCAAGGTGTCGAAAATATTGCAGCTTTTATTAAGTGCTTTAAACAAAGGATCATCGACTGTAGGTGGCAAGACTGGCATAGTCATATGCACACCAGTGACCGATTTGCTGAATATAGGGCATTTAAGACAACGAATCTTGTGGAACCGTATGTTGAAATTGCTATGAATAGATATGTTAAAAGTGCTCTAACAAAACTAAGATTTGGTGTGTCAGATATAGCCAGCCACCGATTTAGATACAGTGGAAAAACAGATGAAGTTATGTGTCGCTTGTGTCATGTTTCTAAGGAAGATGCCATTCATATTATTCTGTGTTGCCCTGTTCTTCATGATTTGAGGATAAAATATATTCAGCCCAAGTATTATAATGACCCATGTCGGTTCAGGTTTAATCTACTTATGGCATGTAGAAATGAGTCTGTACTATCTAATGTAGCACTATTCACTTATAAAGCTTTAAAACGTTTGTGTACTGCTTCAACATAAAAAGTACTATTGATGGACCACATACCAATGACATTTTTTTCCCCTTTTGTTTGGCTTTGTTATGCTTCACATTATTTTTGTTAAGTGCATGACAATTTTTTTCCCTTTGTTTGGCTTTGTTATGCTTCACATTATTTTTGTTAAGTGCATGACAAATGCTTTATGACCAGTGTCTAAATTCCATGTTATGTATGTATATATGTGTGTATGTGTGTGCGTGTGAGATTATATGAGTCGGTGAACGACCATCCCCTTCAGATAGGGGCCTAGGCCTAAAATCTGAATAAACATTCGCATTCGCATTCGCATTCGCATTCGCATTCGCATACACAATGTCCCCATATGTGGCTAGTTTGTGTTCCAGGGTGCTTTTCCTATCAGTGCATCGAGTCTTTGGACGATTTTTGCATCCAGTTTCTCCCAATCTTCAGTTTCGTTTGCTCGTGGCAGGTTGAGTTTCAGGCGCCTGGCATCGAGGGCCTGTGCAAATTCCTCATCCGAACCAACAGCGTGGATGTCCTTGGCACTGTGGTTTAAATCCTGGCCTTGGTCTTCCGACGTCTTATCTGCTGATGCAGTGCGCTGCTGCTCATTCAGATGAGTCTTCACACATCCCATCTTTGTCCTGTGGATCTTCATGCCACGGGTGGTAGCGAAACGCTTTCCACAGACACATGGATATTCCATTTGGTCCATGTTCATAGTCCGTTTGGGATTTGCAGTCGTGATTGGTTGAGCACCGATGGATTCATCATTCTCTCCCCCTTTCGGTGAATCCTGGGAGCATCTTTTCCTTTTATGTTTAGTAGCCACATGTTTAAGGCAAAGTGGGGAGCCAGCCCACAGAGCCCTTGGTTCTGGTCTTTCCCAGTGTCCTCCGGTCTTTCCCGGACGTCCTCCGGCCTATTCCCGGAAGTCAATGGTTTACCCATGCATCAGTAGAAAGAAACTCGTGGAGAGCGTGGCAGCAGAGAGTCCTCAGAAGAGAAGCCCCCTTCAAGCAAGTGTTTCGGCCCTTATCTCCTGACACTCTAAGGGGGTTGGGCCACACCCGGTTCATGACTCCGGGTGCCCCTCTGCTGCCCCTTTTTTTTCCCCATCTTGGGACGAGCCATGGCTGGGATTCGAACCCATGACCCTCTGTACATGCTCATTTTCTACTTAATGACTCGCGCTTTAACCACTGAGCCACAGGGACACCTGATATTTGTAGGGAAATTAAGCCTTATGAAGTTCACTTTTGTTCCTCCTTGACCAGATCCAGCTTGAACACCTCTCTGCCGCTTCTGCCATTGCTTTCAGGCTCTGGTTTTTTCCTTCCCTGCAACTGAGAGCTGTTTCATGAGGCTGTATGCAGACGTTCCTACAAATCCCCTAGCTCCAATTTCTGCAGTGAGGACTTTGACCTGATAGCCTTCTCTCCTCAGGCTGTTTGCCAGATCAGCATACTTTTCAGTCTTGTAGATTTGAGCTGCCTCCATTCTGTTCTCATATGGCACCGTGAGCTCGATCATGATCAGCTGCTTGGTTGACTTAGAGTGGACTACTATGTCTGGTCTCATGCCACTCTTGCTGATGATCTCTGAGTGACTCTTCCATTCTGGGAGGTCTGCAGTGCACTCCCAGTCATCTGCCCCATCCAGCAGACTCTGCCTGCATGTTTCGAGTGGCACTGTTGTTCTTGGCCATGATTTGCTGCCTCCTGCCGTGAAGAATGTTGCGGGTGCTTTTGGAGTCCTGATTCTCCCTTTTGTGGTGTTGGTACTAGCCCAGACTACTTGTACAATCTCTTTGAGCACTTGGTTGTGCCTCCATGTGTACCTTCCTTGAGCCAGGGCTACTTTACATGAGCTTAGACCATGCTCCACTGTTTGTTTTTCATGGCAGAGGGGCATGCAGGGTCGTCTGTTTTCCCCCACTTCACCAGGTTTGCATTTGAGGGCAGAAGGTCATATGCAGATCTGAGAATGAAGCTGATCCTGAGAGGGGCCATGTGCCAAATGTCATTCCAAGTTAGACTTCTTTGGAGTGCATTCTCCCACGTTGTCCATTGCCCTTGCTGGCTCTGCTGGACTGCTTTTTGGAGTCTTTTTTGTCTTCTTCTTTTCTCATCTCCTGAATCATCATGTCTCTTTTGGCTTTTCCTTTGGCCTTTGACCACCATTCAGTTTTGGTCACCCCCAGTCCTTGTCTGTTGGTCTGTGTGTGTCCTGTTATTTCTCTGATCTTGAGACTTTCTTTTGCAGAATCCATCGCCTCTTAAACTTTCCATTTTCTGCCTGTCTTCAGCTGGGGCTTGATTGCTTCTACCACCTTGTCTCCTGAGTCCTCCAGCATGCTTTGAAGTCTGATCTTCCCTGCTTTGTATTCCTCCAGGATGGATTTCAGTGTAGTTTGAGCTTTGCTTGGCGACAGTACAGCGCGATGTCAGTCAGACAGGTGGGACACCAAGCCATTTCCTTGTGAACTTGTTGATTTTGGCTTCCATTGCCTCCACTGTGCTGGTGCAGATGTCGTATATCATCAGAGGCCATAGGAGCTTTGGTATTAGCATGAACTGCAGACACCAGACCTTGTATTTGCCAGGGAGCCCACACTGGTCAATGGTCTCCAAGCTTCTTCCGCCATCTGCTTGGTTTCTTTTGCTCTTTGTGTGTCTTTCAGCGTATCATCATACCATCTTCCAAGGCTCTTGACTGGTTCTTCTGTGACTGTTGGAATGGCCTGGTTGGCAACACTGAAGACCACAGATTCGGCCACTTTTCCTTTCCTCAGTGAGAGACTCCGTGATTTCTTTGGCTTGAACTTCATTCTGGATGAGGCAACTATGTCGTCCAGCTTCTCCAGCACATGACGTGTCTCGTCTTCTCTGGATGAAATCACTGTAGTGTCATCCATGAAGGCCTTGAGAGGAGGCATCTTGTATCCATCGCCAAGGTCTGTTTGTCTTGCGTTGTTTGTTGCTGCTTTCAAGATGAGTTCCATTGCCAGCACGAACAGTATCGGGAAATTGCACAGCCCATTGCAATGCCCACTTCCAAGTTGATCCAATCAGTTGTGTACTCCTTGGTAGAGAACCGCATTGAGAAGCCATTGAAGTACTTCTTGAGCATGTCGCGGATGTTCTTTGGCACATGGTACATCTCAAGAGCCAACTGTATCATCTCATGGGGCACAGATCCATATGCGTTGCCAGATCAAGCCACACTACGTCCAGGTCTCTCTTTTCTGTTTTTGCTTTTTGGATTGCGTCCCAGATCATTGTGGCGTGTTCTACACAGCCAGCCACGCCTGGGATGCCACCTTTCTGGACTGACACATCCAAGTACTTGTTTTCCATCAGGTACTTGTCAGCCTTGCTGCCATGACAGAGAAGAAGATTTTCCCTTCGACGTTCAGTAGTGATATTGGCCTGAACTGGCTGATGTCACTTGAGTTTTGCTCTTTGGGGATGTACACACCATCTGCCGTCATCCACTGGCCGCTGATCTTCTGGTTTCTCCAAGCCGATCGCAGCAGCCTGTGGAGCCACTCCAGCACCTTGGGACATTTCTTGTAAAGCTGGTAAGGTATTCCGTTTGGCCCTGGTGATGATTTGGCTCTGGCTTTGTCGACCACCTTCTTGATTTCCGCCAATGTTGGAGGCTTGCCATTGAATTGTTCCTCAGGGTTGGTTGGCCACACCAGACCTTGAATGTCGAGTGGTGCTTTGCTCTGTGAGTCAGAGTATTTTTCCTCAGATGCTGCTCAAGAACTCCTTTGTCCACACTTAGGGTCCCAGATTTTGGCTGCTCAAACAGTGTTCTGGCAAACTGGAAGGGGTCTCTGAAGAAGCGCTCTTGTGTCTTCTTCTTTTTGCTCTTCCTCTTCCTCGCAGATTCCGCTTTGCTGAGGGCGCTGTGTTTTTCTTTCAGGTCTTCCCACAGTTTTTCCAAGCCTTGTTTTTCAGCTGGCAGTGCGGTCTTCATTTGCTTCTTGAGGTTGTTCTTTTGGACTCTGATCTTGTCCATCTTTTCTTGGCGTCTGGATTTCTTTGGAGGTGTTTTCTCTTTGGGTAGTTTTACTCCATAGCGTCTCTACGTGTGGCATACACAATGTCCCCATATGTGGCTAGTTTGTTACCAACAATCGGCGCATACTTAGCCTGTTTTAATCTGATCTCTATGACTTCGCCCTCTGACCAACCAGAGCCTCTCATTTTGGCTTCTTCAGCGGCCACATCAAACTGTGTAAGCAGCTGGGCTGCCCAACCAGGTGTTAAGTCATTATGAGAAAGAATAGTCTGTTGTTTAGTTGAGACCCAGACTTCTAGATTTTCTTCATTTATTGTTACATAGTCGATTAAAACAGCTAACATTACTTTAACTGGCGGGTCTATTGTTAGTTTACCCGGAACTTGAGAAATAGCATGAGCAACACTTGCCTGTACGCTTGCTGGATCAATGACTTCTAGACTGATATCATTAAAGCTTTTGATAAATTTTCTTCCTTACGCATTGCTTCAAACAATTCGTCTGGACCTTCATATATCTTATCCATGCTGAGTTTCTTTTCTAACTCAAAATATTTATTTAAATTAAAAAAAAAATACTTAATCAGAATCAATATCAACGGTCTTTTTGTGCTTGGACTCATAAACTAAAGTATAAACACCCTTTGACGTTGTTAATGTGAGCTGTTTAGAACAGAGTTTAATGTTTCGTTTACTTTTTTTAAACATTCCTTTTTTATCTGCTCGTTGTCTGGCTGTTGAGAAAAACTTGTCCTTGCTTTTCTTTGAAGATCAAACTTTTGTCTTTTGTAGTCATCAAAATCAGCCTGTAAACGATTAAATTCTTCATCTGTGATGTTTGAGTCAGCTAGTGCTTTATTTATTGTCAGCTTAAAGGAACTAAGTTTAGCTGTTATTAGTTGAACTATAGCTGTGTGCTTTTGGAGTTTAGTTTTTATTTTTTTGCTAGCAGCACCTACAGCTAATGAGCACAGCCGAGAGTTAAAGACAAACCGCCTAGAGGTAAAGCTGCTGGTGCACCAACACCTGTTGCTAAGAGACCTAACGCTTGTTCCCGCCGATGCAGCACTAATAGTCGATGCTCCAGTATTAACATAGGTAACAGCATTAAAGACAGCAGAATACCTTCGTTTGGTTTGCTGTATTTTGAAAGGTCTTGCTCTAGTTTTTGTTGCATCTGTGTAATATTGGCTAATCTGAAGGTTTTTATGTCAGGGTTTTCTACTATCCCTTCTTTTGACGACTCTGGTATTGTAGACGCTTTTGGATAAATATGAACAGACATGCTTTTTTAAAATAAAAAATAATTTAGTATACTATATCTCTTAATCTGTTTTCTTTAATATTCAGCTGCGCATCATAATTAAAAACAAATGTACATTAAGCGGTTTATCAACATCTTTTTCTTTATCAATTTGAATGTTTATTACGTCTCTAACAGATCTCCCGCTTCCATGCAACTGATTATCCTCTGTTGACCTTAGGTCAATCCATAAACCGTATTTTGTTGTTAAATAATCATCAAGCCTAACACTGTGAAGGTGTAGATCTTTAGACACAAGGTCTACTGTTGGACTTCTACACCTCCCACCCCCAAACAATTTTCTTATTTCGTCAAAATGCTGATAAGGTTTAAGTCCGCTAGCGTAGATTTGGTTAGGACTACCCTCAATCGAACATTGCACTTTCGTTATTTTTGGATTAAAAAACTTCTCACTTGCTCTTGCGAATGGTTCTTCATCTTCACACAGCAATAAAATACCTTTAAGCGATCTTGCTGGCCATTAAGATTAAAATTCCATATAGCGTCTGCCTTGCTTTGGGATATGTTGAATGATGATGCACTCTTTCGTAATATATTGCTAATTTTGACTCATATTGTTGCTCAATCAGCCTCGCTAAGTCAGAGTTGCTAACAACGTCAAACTCTAACGTGATGTCAGAAATGCTGTACTTTGCTGCAGTGTCTGTAGATAGAATAACACGTTTGTATTCATTAAAAGTTAGCTCATATGACAATCGGTCTTTTAATGCTCCTTGAAAGTATGGGCATGCGCTTTTAACAACTCAAAATCTAAAGAATGGAAAAGCGATTTCCAAACGCATAACTTACTGCTTCATGCTTTTTGCCGTCTTTAGCATCTTCAGCGCCTATTCTATGTTTTAGTGCTTCTTTATTTTCGATTCCTTGAATCGCAAGATCAGCCCTTTCATTTGCGGTTAGCCATAGATCAGAATAGGTTAAAAATATGTCTGCATTATGTAAAGAAAATATTTCTTTCCCCTCAAGTTTTATAGAAATTTTCTTAACGATTGCCCATCCCAAATTCTGGACAACTGTTCTGTTGGGTCTGTTGTTGAAGCGAGTTCTATTTTGAAAGTAAGTCGTGCAGAGCCTGGCACAATCACTTCATCCGCTCCTAGGTCTGGAAATTTGACAGTAAGAATTTGATCTGCATCAATAGTAGATGGATTATTTGGAACAGTAATATTCCGTTTATTTCCCTTCGCGCCAAGGGCTCTTTCAGTTTTCTATGCGGGTCAAGAATCGAGCCATATGCTTGTGACATTTTATAAAACAAAATAAAAAGTTAATTATTTAAAAACATGGCAGGCATTGAAGATGAAGATTATGATTTTAATCCTGGAGACGACATGAGTGATTCCCCTTGGGAGCAGCAGCATCGATGGGGCCCTCATTGCGGGATGAATTAGAGGGGCGCAAAGGCGCGAATTAACAGAAAGTAAGGCCAGATCATTATACCAAAGTTTAGAACTAAAACAACCCAAAGCTATATACCCTGATGATTTTGAACTAAAAGATAACCATTTGTATGTGAAAAACGACAAAGGAGAACGTGTTCCGCTTACAACTAAACGAGACCCATCAAAGTTTGTAAGCATGAATACAATTAGACAAAGGCTCAGTGTGAGCGAACGGAATCGCCTTGGCTTTATAAACCAAAATTAGATCCGAAGAAAGTTGCTAAACTTCAAAACATACAACAAGAACTCCCAACAGCTAACCAAATACAAAACATAGAACTTAAAGATTTAAGTCAAACAGCAGACAGAATAATAAATACAATAGAAGCAGAAACCACTGAAGAAGAAGAAGCAGCATTAAGAACTATACACGATCCACCGCTGCCCGCGCAAGAAATACAGGCGTCTATAAGAGAATTAAAAGCCCTTGATCGCACTTTAAGAATCATCAGAGGGGAATTATTAAACAATTCAGCAAAACTGACTGAACTAGATAAGCATATAGAAAAGGAAGAAAAAAAACTCGCTGAGGCTAACGAGGCCAACTTAGGGAGTGATGTTAAAGAAAGAATAATCCAAAAAATAAAAGAGCTTAAAGAAGAAAGATTAGCAAGACTAGAAGTGTTGTCTACTAACCGAGAAGAATTACGAACTCAAGTGAGCAGAATAAGAGAAACTATCCAAAGAATTTTATATGAAGACACAACACTAGCAGAACGAATACGAACACTGTTTAGAGAACAAGGCGTCACATTAGCAAGCGTTATATACAGCCTTAGGATTTGCAATAAGTACACTGGTGATGGCTATTACAGGCGGCGGTGGTCACAGTTCAGTGCCTCCACCGCCATCACCTCCATCGCCGCCTGATAAATCATGGGTAAAAAAAACAGCTTGATCATCTTGCAAGTTTATTAAAAAAAATTAGCCGTAAAGCTATAGACTCTTTACCTGGTATATTAGGGAGTATCGTTAGCTGGCTTTTGTCTACTGCAAGCAAAGTAGTTGGCTTTATGGCTGAGCACTTATGGCATTAGTTGTCTTAATAGTTGGGTTACTATTTAGTAAGATAAAGACCAAGTAATCCTAGGCCAGTTAATCCAACAACAAGTGCTGTCTTTTCATATTCATGGTCATTATTTCTTTGACTTCAACAGTCTTCGGGCTTTGGACCTCGGGGATTGGATGACTTAATCTTGGGGGGTCATCTTGTTTTTTTATTGTTTGTAATATTACTGGCTCAGAATTTATGTCGTTTTTTTCCGACCTTCTGTTCATTGCCTGCCACAAGGATTTCATTATTGTAGTTTATTATTGTTCCTATCTGGAGTCTGAGGTCGGAAGGCAGCATGTATAAACCAGTGCCAACAGCAAAGTCTACTTTCGATCTTGCGAATTGTAAAACATTTTGGTACCTTTTTATACTTGAAGGTAAATCAACTGTAGAATTAATAGCGTCCTCTAAATTTGCTAAGTATTGTTTTTGCGCGTCAAAGCCAGTAGAAGGATCAGTTATGCTCGATCTCGCCTGTGCTTGCGAACCTAGCAAACACCAAACGTAAGTACGAATAGAGTCGTTTATTCGTTCTATTCCTGCTTTAGTTAGACCCTTAGAAGTGTCTAAGATAAATGTTGTCCATGCTGTTTTATGCTCTTGCTCTATGGACCCAAGGTGAACACCTGTGTCTGAAGAAAAAGATGTGTAAGGAGGATTCCAGTCATAGTTATACTTTCTGTGCACGCCCCAAAAATAAAGGGTGCCTAAGCCATGATTAAGATCCAACTTTTGTCTAAAGTCTGTCTTAACATTAATATTGAATTCGTTACAGATCCTTTCAAAAGCCTTCATGTCTATTCTGTTGCTGAATGGATTAAACGGTTTGTCGTTTGGTAATGGCGCTTGCAGTTCAGTCAAAATACGTCTGAAGGTGTAATAGAAATGAAATCTGTACACTGACCTCACCAAAGGATCAGGATGATTTAAATGATCAGCATACGACACTCCACACCCAGTTGATGCACAAAACACAGCAAAGTTTAACTGGTTCTGATAAAACTGCATCGGATGACTAAACCACACTTTTGCGATGTAGTCTTTTTTAATAGGAGGGTTAAGATATTTGGCCAATGGAGTACTCACCTTTACTTGAAAGGTGTCAGTCTGGGTCACAGAAATGTTGAGGGTGTCGGTTGTTATATTTTTAAGATTGTAGTGCGGCCCAACAGATATTTTGCATTAGTATATTTGAATGCACTCATTTTTATTTCGTTTAAAAAATGTTTGTAACAATAACAACCCAAGACCGTCTTTCGTTTTTAGAACATGCTGTTAAGAACGATTGCGGAACCAAAATGGTCGCACTCCATGAAATTTTTTACAAAGTCGTATGGTTTAATATAAGCGAAACAAAGAAGAATAATAAGATTAAAAAATATGACAGGGGAAAAAACTTAGTTAGCCAGTTAACAATACCTGATGGTTATTACGGGTTTTTCCTCACTAAAAGAAGCATTGAGTAACTTTGACATCACTCTCAAACTTAACAATGCAAATCTAAAAACAATATTAACATTCAAACCTGAAGAAGCAAGTTACTTTTTTGATAAAGAGCTAGCTAAAATGTTAGGCTTTGGAGCTGACACTGAGGACACTCAAAGATTTATTGTTACACCAGACAAAACTACTTATGAGGGGAAAGTCCGCTCGATCTTGCATTACATTCATTACTCTATGTTCATTTAGATGAGCTGAGAAACTGATGAAAACTTATATGATGGAAGGCCCTCAACTTTTTTAAGAGCTCTTCCGTCAGGGAAAGCTGCATATTGCGATTATGAAATTATACAATTCCCTAATTTACAGTTTAAAAAATTAGCTTGTGGGAGGGTCAGATCATTTAAATATAAAGATCACAGACAAAACAGGGAAAGTCGTAAAATGTGATAACCTACACATTGCTTTGAAAATAAAATAATAAACTGTACTAAAAAATAATGTCGCGTGGGCCAGAAGAATCAGGAGTTACATTAGCACCTGTAAGGTGTATAACTTTAGAATTAAAAGACCTTGCAGACGTTGCGGACTTTGAACAGAACGGTGAGATAGGCGCTTTGTATGGTTTTGAGTACACTAAAGATGGTGATTATAAACGCAAAGAGGTTGGCGACAACAAAAGGTTTCCTAAACTAGAACAACTACGCAATGTAGATAGCAAATAATGCTGGCCAGTATGAATATAAAATAGTTCGGAAACCTGACCTCAAATGGCACTTAGAACCTTATTTAGAATGGGAAATAAAATTTGAATTCATAACCCCATTTACATTTTTAGCCGTCAAAAAAGTTTCAGAAAAGCATTCAACTCTGGCCCTTTACATGTAAGTCTTATGCCAGAAGACAATAGTCGGAAAGAGATTGAAATAACGCCGTATGGGAAAAAACAGTACATCCTCCACAGAAGAGAAACGGTTTTAAAGGAAGCTTCTACAAAATTACAGTTCTTTCCACATAGGAAATTAGGAGACACGTTCACAATGATATTTGAAATTTCTGTCTTAAAAGATGAGGAGAGGGATGGAGCTGTGGGTGTCAGTGACGTCCTTTTAAAAGGAATTAATATTAGCTGGCAAAACTTAGACGTTAAACGTCTTAAAGTTACCATCGTCGTTCTTCACAATGGTGAGGATATTAAGGTCATAACAACAAGCAACAAAATCAATGTTGACTTAAATAGAAACAATCTTACAGAACTGAACTGGATTAATCTTACACAATTAGCCTCATAGGATTTTATTATACTGAACAGGTTTGACAGAGAGTATGATAAACATAATAACTGGATTAGATTAAATTCTGTTATAAAACTATGGAGCAGTTAAACTTTATGACAAAAACCCCTCATTGTTCATTGATTTGTGGACAGACTGGTTGTGGAAAACAATATTTATCCTCGACCTGTTACAAACAGTTTATCGTTATAATTTTAATCATATTGTGATTTTCTGCCCAACACTTAAATGAACAAAGCATATCACGATAGAAGGTTTTATATGGATAATGATAACATATTTTTAGTTGATCCAGCAATAAACTGAGTGAATGTTTAGAACACTTTTATAAACTGTTTGAGGGAACGCAGACGCTATTTATTATAGATGACTGTTCAGCAGAAAGAGACATAGTTAAAAAAAGAAAAACTTTGTCGAAACTAGCCTTCAGTGGAAGACATGCTGGGATAAGCGTGTGGATTTTATGTCAAAAATATAACTCGGTTTTAAAAGACTTAGAGAACAGTTAAAGACTGTAGTTTTATTTCACATGAAAGACAGAGACGCATTTGATGAATGTATGCGTGAAAATGATGTTATTGAGAATGATCAGGAAAAACATAGGATTAAGCAAAAACTAAAATCTGAAAAGTTTAGTAAATTAGTATTAAAAACGGATAATCCTACACAGTATGTTTGTTTGTAGATAATCGTTATTTTTTTGGTTATTGAAGTCTTACTTGTCAGAGAACGTAAAAAAGCGGATTCTGGCGTCATCCGCTCGAAACTGGTTGAGAGCGGATGAGCCAGAATCCGCTTTTTTACGTTCTCTCCTCTTGACGACTTGACATTGACTGCTCCCTGTGGATTGTCGGTGCCAGGGCTGCGACGGGGCCGACCGGGCTGTGGCTGTGGACGGGGTGTCGGAATGAGCGGCGTGGGTGCACTGCCTCTGAGGTGGCGCAGAGGTTGGGACAGCAAAAAAAAAAAAAAAAAAAAGAACGCAGCAACAATTAAAAACGAATCAAGTAACATCAAATACCAAAATACAACATCTGCATCTCGTTAGAGGTACGTACAACTCGGACTGTGAGTCAGTGCTAATCCAATGTCACATATTAGTGAGGAATAGTTTAAAATTTTATCCAGGGAAGATTGAGATGAAGTAAGCAAAGTTTATTTAAACGGCTCACATCTTAGTAGTATCTACACATTTGATTTTTTTTTCCCGCCACAAACGCATTTTATGTCATTTGTAAATTTTGTTTTAAAAGCATTAAGTTTAAGTCTGTGAATCAAAGAGACCATTGACCCTATATGAAGTGTGTGTGTGTGTGTGTGTGTGTGTGTGTGTGTGTGTGTGTGTGTGCGTGCGTGCGTGTGTGCGTGCGTGCGTGCGTGCGTGCGTGCGTGCGTGCGTGCGTGCGTGCGCGCGCGCGCGCGCGCGCGTGTGTGTGTGTGTGTGTGTGTGTGTGTGTGTGTGTGTGTGTGTGTGTGTGTGTGTGTGTGTGTGTGTCATTTGTAAATTTTGTTTTAAAAGCACTAAGTTTAAGTCTTTGAATCAAAGAGGTCATTGACCCTATGAAGTGTGTGTGTGTGTGTGTGTGTGTGTGTGTGTGTGTGTTGTGTGTGTGTGTGTGTGTGTGTGTGTGTGTGTGTGCGTTTGTATATGTGTGCAAATGTGTCTGTCTGTCTATTTCTGTGTGTGTGAGAGAAGAGGGGGGGGGGTTGAGAAAGAAGAGTGAGTGAGAGAGATACAGAGACAGGGAGAGAGCTTTGTTACATCATCCTCGTAAGTTTATATGTGTCTCTTTTAAGGATGGCGCCCCCCCCCCCCCCCCATCCCCCACCCTACCCCCATCCCCACCCCCACCTCCAAGAAAAACAAGCATAAAAGTTTGAATTGTGAGTCAAAAGACCTTGTCTACGTCATCTCCTGCACCCTGTGTACCAAGAAATACACAGGTGAGACCTACCGCAGCCTTGATGAACGGTTCAGCGAGCACCTGCGTTCCATGCGGCTTGATGATGACAACCCTGTGGGCTCCCACTTCAACCAGCAGCACCGATGCGTTGTCCACGCCAAAGTAGCAGCAGTGTGGCAGGACCAGTCGACAGGACTCTACAGGCTCTTTATGGAGTCTACAGTGATTGCCCGTCTTGGCACGCGCACCCCGTATGGCATGAACACAAGGGATTGAACTCGGTGGCTCGACTTGCACCCCCGTTCCTCTCCCCCCCCCCCCCCCCCCCCCCCCGCCTTTTTCTTTTTTCCCTTCACCCTCCCTCCCCCCCTTCTTCCCCCTACACACACACACACACACACACACACACACACACACACACACACACACACACACACACACACACGCACGCACGCACGCACGCACGCACGCACGCACGCACGCACGCACGCACACACACACACACACACACACACACACACACACACACACACACACACTTTGAGTTTGTGGGAGTCAAATTTCTACGAATCATTTGCTTCTGCACTGTCCTGCCATCAAAGCTCAAATGCTCCAAAAATGGAGGCACTGCGCTCAACCATCGAAATCCGATAACATTACAGAAAATAGTTAATGACCTAGATCTTCTTTAAGTTGTTTTCAGAAACTTTGCATTCTAGTTCTGTTGGTATTTTTCTTTGATAGTTGCTGGTAATGTTAAGATTATTTGTGTTTGTAGAATTCAAAACTTAAGTATGGCATTGATGTTACATTTAGTCAAAAACACTCAACACTTTAAAGAATCTCTCACATGCATTTTTTTTTGTCTGTCACTTGAGGGTGAAGAGAGGCACACACACACACACACACACACACACACACACACACACACACACACACACACACACACACACACACACACACACCACACACACACACACACACACACATTCTCTTCATCTCCCTCCTCCCCTTCTCCACTCTCCCCCCTTTCCCTTTATTGTTTAACTCCCTTTCCCTCCCCCTTCCCCCTCCCCCTCTCCCTTTTTTTCCACATTCTTTTTCTCACCCCCTTCCAATTTCCCTCCTCCCTTCCACACTTTCCCTCCACCTCCTTACAACCATGCGAGCACACAGACAGACAGGCGCACGCATGCACGCGACCCCACGCGCGCACACGCTCACGCACATACGGGCGGACATGTGCACATACTTCTGTGGGCGCTCATACACACACACACACATACACCTTCCCCTTTTTCCTTAACCCCCCCCCCCCCCCCCCCCCACTTTAAGTTTTCCTTTCCCTGTTTAACTCTACTCACTCCTACCACTGATTGCTTTCTCTTTCTGTGAGTAGCAGTCAGTCTTTTATTCTTACTTCTTGCCCCCTTCCCTGTGCAGTTCAGAAAGGGTCTATGACCTGAAACGTACTGTTTTAGCTTTTTTGTGTTCTTAATCGACGAATATCACCCTGAGGTGAAAAAGTTTTTTTTTACCTTTGTTCTCTCTTCAAGTATAAAAGAAAAGAGGAAAAAAGAAAAAGAAAAAAATGGTTTATAACAACACGTCGTTCAGGTCGTCAGGAACAGAAGTATTCACGCTCTGCTGCCAAATGACGGCGAAAACATGTTGCAGGAGAAGTAGCCCCGATCCACAACAAATGATGAGGAAAACATGTTACAGGAGAAGTAGCCCCGATCCACAACAAATGATGAGGAAAACATGTTACAGGAGAAGCAGCCCCGATCCACAACAAATGATGAGGAAAACATGTTACAGGAGAAGTAGCCCCGATCCACAACAAATGATGGCGAAAACATGTTACAGGAGAAGTAGCCCCGATCCACAACAAATGATGAGGAAAACATGTTACAGGAGAAGTAGCCCCGATCCACAACAAATGATGAGGAAAAGATGTTACAGGAGAAGTAGCCCCGATCCACAACAAATGATGAGGAAAACATGTTACAGGAGAAGTAGCCCCGATCCACAACAAATGATGAGGAAAAGATGTTACAGGAGAAGTAGCCCCGATCCACAACAAATGATGAGGAAAACATGTTACAGGAGAAGTAGCCCCGATCCACAACAAATGATGAGGAACACATGTTACAGGAGAAGTAGCCCCGATCCACAACAAATGATGAGGAACACATGTTACAGGAGAAGTAGCCCCGATCCACAACAAATGATGAGGAACACATGTTACAGGAGAAGTAGTCCCGATCCACAACAAATGATGAGGAAAAGATGTTACAGGAGAAGTAGCCCCGATCCACAACAAATGATGGCGAAAACATGTTGCAGGAGAAGTAGCCCCGATCCACAACAAATGATGGCGAACACATGTTACAGGAGAAGTAGCCCCGATCCACAACAAATGATGAGGAAAACATGTTGCAGGAGAAGTATCCACGATCCACAACAAATGATGGCGAAAACATGTTACAGGAGAAGTATCCACGATCCACAACAAATGATGAGGAAAACATGTTACAGGAGCAGTAGCCCCGATCCACAACAAATGATGACCTGTGGGTGTAAGCCAGTGGAGTGCTTGTGTCACTGCTTCTACCTCCAGTGTTAGACTTGAAGTTGTTACACTGTGCACACCATTGTCTTCCTGAATAGTTTGGCCATTTTGCTGCACTGTGTATCCCCAGCCTGACTTACCTTTGGTGACAGAACCGTCAGTGTATAATACAACATCATCTTTTGTGCCAAGGTCTTCTATCTGTATCTGAATTTCTGCGTTGGTTTTGCCTTCTGGCCTTTCTCGACATTGTCTTCCAAGTTGTGGAGCGATGGCAATTTGGTAGAGGTGTTTTAAGTGGTCTGGATATGATAACTTTCCCATTCCTTTGGTTTCTTTGAGTTCTGCTAACTGGCACACAGGCTGTATACTGTCTTCTGCCTGTCCCATCATGATCTTCCACGTCCTAGAGTGCCTTTGTTTCCTTGACCGCCGCATGAAGTGGGTTTGGGGGATTTTCAAGTGCTCTAAAATATGCCTTCACCTGTTCCAGCTTGTGCCTTGTCTGCATTGAAGGAAGATCGAGCAGGTGTCGCATAGTTTCAGCTGGTGTTTCCTTCGTGGTTCCCAAGATCAATCTCATTGCTCAAGAAAGAACTAAAGCAGTTCAGCAACAGTTTAACGACATTGCTCAGTGGCGTCAAGAAACTGGATCGTTAATCAACCATACAAAAGCCCAGACATTAGTCTGCACTCTCTGTGGGGCGGAATAGCTCAGTTGTTAGAGCGCCGGACTCGTAAACCAAGGGTTGCGGGTTCGAATCTCCGCTGGGCCGTTTCGGTACAGGGGATTTTTCCCTCGGAGTTAACATTGGTTCTGAGTCCATTCCCCCATACAGTCCGAATGAGACTATAAACCGAGGTTTTGTGTGTGAACGCACGCATAACATCTTGCACACACGTAAAATCTCATCACCAACTTTCGGAAGAGAAGGCCAGTTGGCCGTTGGTATGGATGACACGTTACACGTAGCATGCATCTTCCCCGAAGATGAGTATGGCTGCCTTAATGGCGGGATAAAAGAACAACAAAAACGGTCATACACACAAACCTCCACTCCCTTTGTTGAGCAGATGGGATTAATACCTGCCTGTCTGTACAGGAGTGTCCGCAGGAGTATCAGCCTGCGTACGCAGAAGAAGAAGAAGTCTGCACTCTCAACAACAAGACATCAGGACAAGTACCCTCGCCAGTTTCTTTCAATGGAATACCAATTGAATCAACGAACAGCCTACGCTATTTGCGTGTTGGCTTTGACAGAATGCTAACCCTTAGAAACCATGTTGAGAATATTGTTTTTAAATGCAAAAAGGCCTATCTGCCATGAAAGCAATGGCAGCAAAAGGCATTGAACAGCGCCATCTCTACCGACTGTATCACGCACTTGTACTCAGTGTGATAGATTATTGATTAGGGTGTACAACACTGTCCAACAGCAACCTTCTCAAATTAGAAAGAATTCAAAATGAAGCAACACACATCATCCCGTCATTGACACACCTCTGACACAACTCTGACACCACACATCATCCCGTCAATGACACACCTCTGACACAACTCAGACACCACACATCATCCCGTCAATGACACACCTCTGACACAACTCTGACACCACACATCATCCCGTCAATCACAAACATCTGGTAGAACTCAGACAAAACACACAAGACATCAGTAGATGCGTGAGGAAGAGGGTGTGAGTGTGGTTGTACTGTATGAGTGTCAGTGGCAAGAAAAGAAAAAAGAGGAGCCCTCCAATCAACGGTTCATACAAACCCATTTCCCACAACACGGGCCCATTTAAAAGATACGTCAAACATAACAGATCAAGTCATTTAGATGAAGGTAAAACAAAAAATGGAAGTCTGTTTGGATGATGCAGTACAAAGTGCCAGGGCCAGACTCCTTGAAAGAATACTTTTCTGAGCTTCAACCTGTCTTCAAAAATTGGCAGACAGGAAAGGAGGAGATACGTCCTTTCATGAAAGAGTATGCTGAAAAACACACGTCATTTTGGTGTGTGACAGCCACATGGTTCAGACTGCTGTGTGGTGACAGCCACATGATTCAGACTGCTGTGTGGTGACAGCCACATGGTTCAGACTGCTGTGTGTGTGTGACACAAGGTTCAGACTGCTGTGTGGTGTGTACACATGGTTCAGACTGCTGTGTGGTGTGTGACACATGGTTCAGACTGCTGTGTGGTGTGTGACAACCACATGGTTCAGACTGCTGTGTGGTGTGTGACACATGGTTCAGACTGCTGTGTGGTGTGTGACACATGGTTCAGACTGCTGTGTGGTGTGTGACACATGGTTCAGACTGCTGTGTGGTGTGTGACACATGGTTCAGACTGCTGTGTGGTGTGTGACACATGGTTCAGACTGCTGTGTGGTGAGTGACACATGGTTCAGACTGCTGTGTGGTGTGTGACAGCCACATGGTTCAGACTGATGTGTGGTGTGTGACAGCCACATGGTTCAGACTGCTGTGTGGTGTGTGACACATGGTTCAGACTGATGTGTGGTGTGTGACAAGCCACATGGTTCAGACTGCTGTGTGGGGTGTGACAGCCACATGGTTCAGACTGCTGTTGTGGTGTGTGACAGCCACATGGTTCAGACTGCTGTGTGGTGTGTGACAGCCACATGGTTCAGACTGCTGTGTGGTGTGTGACAGCACATGGTTCAGACTGATGTGTGGTGTGTGACAGCCACATGGTTCAGACTGCTGTTGTGGGGTGTGACACATGGTTCAGACTGATGTGTGGTGTGTGACAGCCACATAGTTCAGACTGCTGTGTGGTGTGTGACACATGGTTCAGACTGCTGTGTGGTGTGTGACAGATGGTTCAGACTGCTGTGTGGTGTGTGACAGCCACATGGTTCAGACTGCTGTGTGGTGTGTGACACATGGTTCAGACTGCTGTGTGTGTGTGACAGCCACATGGTTCAGACTGCTGTGTGGTGTGTGACAGATGGTTCAGACTGCTGTGTGGTGTGTGACAGATGGTTCAGACTGCTGTGTGTGTGTGACACATGGTTCAGACTGATGTGTGGTGTGTGACACATGGTTCAACTGATGGTGGTGTGTGACAGCCACATGTTCAGACTGCTGTGGTGTGTGACAGCCACATGGTTCAGACTGCTGTGTGATGTGTGACAGATGGTTCAGACTGATGTGTGGTGTGTGACAGATGGTTCAGACTGCTGTGTGGTATGTGACAGCCACATGGTTCAGACTGATGTGTGGTGTGTGACAGCCATATGGTTCAGACTGATTTTGGGTGTGTGTCAGATGGTTCAGACTGATGTGTGTGTGTGACAGCCACATGTTCAGACTGATGTGTGGTGTGTGACAGCCACATGGTTCAGACTGATGTGTGGTGTGTGACAGCCGCATGGTTCAGACTGCTGTGTGGTGTGTGACAGCCACATGGTTCAGACTGCTGTGTGGTGTGTGACAGCCACATGGTTCAGACTGCTGTGTGGTGTGTGACAGCCACATGGTTCAGACTGCTGTGTGGGGTGTGACAGCCACATGGTTCAGACTGATGTTGGTGTGTGACAGCCACATGGTTCAGACTGCTGTGTGGTGTGTGACAGCCACATGGTTCAGACTGCTGTGTGGTGACAGCCACATGGTTCAGACTGATGTGTGGTGTGTGACAGCCACATGGTTCAGACTGCTGTGTGGTGTGTGACAGCCACATGGTTCAGACTGATGTGTGGTGTGTGACAGCCACATGGTTCAGACTGCTGTGGGTGTGTGACAGCCACATGGTTCAGACTGCTGTGTGGTGTGTGACAGTGTCAGACGATGTTGTGTGTGACAGATGGTTCAGACTGCTGTGTGGTGTGTGACACATGGTTCAGACTGCTGTGTGGTGTGTGACAGCCACATGGTTCAGACTGCTGTGTGGTGTGTGACACATGGTTCAGACTGCTGTGTGGTGTGTGACAGCCACGTGGTTCAGACTGCTGTGTGGTGTGTGACAGCCACATGGTTCAGACTGCTTGTGGTGTGTGACAGATGGTTCGGACTGATGTGTGGTGTGTGACAGATGGTTCAGACTGATGTGTGTGTGTGACAGCCACATGGTTCAGACTGATGTGTGGTGTGTGACAGATGGTTCAGACTGATGTGTGGTGTGCGACAGCCACATGGTTCAGACTGCGTGTGGTGTTTGACAGCCATATGGTTCAGACTGATGTGTGGTGTGTGACAGCCACATGGTGTAGACAGCTGTGTGGTGTGGGACAGCCACATGGTACAGAGTCCCACCTCACCATTTCTCTTGTCTCTTGATACTTTTCATATCAGATCCCCCTTGTGAATTGAGAAATCCCACATTATGTATTTTACTGTACTGCTCTAAATGTCCAAATTCACAATATCTGGGAAAAAACAAACCCTCTCTCAAACAAAGATTCTCTATCCATCGATCTAGCATCAAGATAAAAACTGGGTTTCTAGTAGCGCAGTATTACAATCTACCAGGCAACCCCCTGTCCAGTATCTGGTGCAATGACGTGACAAAACCAACGAGAACGAACGGCCGTCCACATCGTCTTCATAGCGAACGCTTCTAGCTCACCACAATGAAACAACGTTTCTCTCTCCCAACGAGCTTTATTCCCTAGCTAAAACTGTACAGCTGAAATGAAGAATGTTGAAGGAAGGCGTGAGTCGGGGGTGGGGGGGGGTGGGGGGGATTTGTCTCACCCAGATGGCTGTCAGTTTAAATCTGTCAATTAGCTAGTTATAAACACACACACCACGCACGGACATTCTAAACAGCAGTTGTCTTAAACCAATTTTTATTTACTCGAGTATCACATGATTAGATCCACACTGGTGTTGCTTTTAACATATTCTGTGCAAGTAAGTAGAGGTGTATTCGTGTGTGTATGTGTGTGTGTGTGTGTGTGTGTGTGTGTGTGTTGTGTGTGTGTGTGTGTGTGTGTGTGTTGTGTGTGTGTGGTGTGTGTGTGTGTGTGTGTTGTGTGTGTGTGTGTGCACGCGAGTGTGTGTTTGTGTGTGAGTGTGTGTGTGGTCGTGTGCGTATTGTGTGTGTGTGTGTGTGGTCGCGTGTGTGTGTTCGTTTCTTGGTGAGGTGGTTTGTTGGTTGCAGATGTACTACTTTCCAAAACCTGTTAGAAGGCGTAACGAAACGTGCCTCGTGCTTCTGCATGAATTTGAAAATCGCACATTAGACGCGTTTGGAGAGAGTCGTCACAGTCAACTTTCTCTGTCACTGACCGCTCTTCATCCCCACTCTGCTACCTCCGTCTCCTAACCTCTTTTTTTTGAACCCATATCATGACACGGGGCACTCATCCAGTAAATGCTGGCAGGCAGGTACAACAGGCACAGCGTACAGTCCCGTTTCTCCACCATCACTTTGTGTCCAGGACAAGCACCGTGCTACACCCACCAACACCAATTCACGGAGGTAATTTCCACAGCAGCTTGAATCACAGGTGTCGACGACAGGCATAGTATTCCGACAGGTCATCTGTTTCTTTGTTTCATATACACTTCTTTGATAAATCAAAATGATTCTAATTTGAGAGCAGGTCTCGAGCTTCCGTGGCCCCAGTGGGAGTGGGGATACAGGAGGGCTTGTTTCTGCTGCGTCCATTTTCCTCCCCCCCCCCCCCCCCACCCCCCCTTTTTTTTCTCTTCCTCTCTCTATCTCTCTTACGGATTTGGTGAGAGCAATTCCTGGATTTTTGTGGCCCCAGTGAGAGTGGGGTCATATGAAAGCATGTAACTACCACGACCACTTTTCTCATCCCCCCCCACCCCCAATCTCTTCCTCTCTCTCAATCTTTCTCTCTCTCTCTCTCTCTCTCTCTCTCTCTCTCTCTCTCTCTCACCCTCTCTCTTATATGTGTGTGGGGGTATGTGTGTGGGGGTATGTGTGTGTGTGTGTGTGTGTGTGTGTAGTTGGGCATGTCGGTTCACTCACACGGATGTGGTATGGAATGTGCGGTTGGGTGTGATCGCTTTTTCAATGGTTGGGGTGTTGCACGTGGAGAGCGCCAGTGAAATTTCGGTTGAACAGAGAAACATGTGTGAGAGACGTTTTTGCCAGTTAGTCTAAAAAAAACTCCCCGGAGGAAGGCCGTGTGCCGAAAATTTGGGTAACAAACGGTACTTGTTGTTCTTTTCCTTGTTTTGTTCATGTTTTCAAAAAACCAACTCAACTCAACAAACATTCTACGGTATTGCACACCAACCATTTCTGGGATTGCATTCTTCTTAAAACTGAAAAGGCAGAGGAGTCAAATTACCACTTTCCGCGGTCACTGAGGAGAAACCACCAAGTTTCGAAATATCGGTATATGACCAGGAGTTATATGTTAGTGAGTTTCCCTCCCTATTGGAGGATGTCTCCCCCTTGGAGAATATAAGCTTGCTGAAGGCTCATTTTGAGAAGCATTTATTTTATTTTTCCCCATTCACCCACTCAAGCACATACTGTTAGTTAGGCAGAATCATCTACCACTGCAGATATGAATGCGTATCTCCCCCTATTTCTTCAATCTAAGACATAAGAGCAAGCTTTGTTTATAATTCAATATTTCTTGCAGTCATTGCAACACCAAGCTGCTCTGTAGGTTGCTGGAACGGTGCGGTACTTATCCTTGGAATTTATTAGTTTGTTATATATATATATATATATATATATATATATATATATATATATATATATATATATATATATATATATATATATATATATATACATACATATAAACACACACATACATATATACAGATATGTAGAGCGCTGGACTCGTTATCCTGAGGTTGCGGGTTCGAATTTCGGTACAGTGCTTCGAATGAGACTATAAACCGAGGTTCCGTGTGTGAACGCACGCATAACATCTTGCACACACGTAAAATCCCATCACCAACTTTCGGAAGAGAAGGCCAGTTTGGCCGTTGGAATGGATGACAAGCTACACATAGCATGCACCTTCCCCGAACATGGAGTATGGCTGCCTTAATGGCGGGGTAAAAAAACGGTCATACACACAAAACTCCACTGCCTGTCTATACAGGCAGTGTCCGCAAGAGTATCAGCCTGTCTATACAGGCAGTGTCTGCAGGAGTATCAGCCTGCGTACACAGAAAGAAGGAAAGAAACTATCCATTATTAACTGCATGGAAGGGCAGGACAATCTCCACAAAACAAAAGGTCACGCTCTCGCGTGCTCTGGTGTACTCTTTTCAGCTGTACGCATGCGAACGATGAACCTTTACAGCAGATCTAGAAAGAAGAGTCCGAGCCGTGAAAATAAATGTTACTGCCGAATACTAAACATGGGATATACTGATCATATCACCAAACAAGAAGGGCGTTAGACCGTCAGACGCGTAAAGGACTACACGAAAATCGGCTGATATCAGTGAAGATAAGAAAAACTACCTTGGTGTGGCCCTGCAACAAAAGGTCTAATGACCTTGCTACACCAATGCCCCAGAAACCCGTGGATGGATGGAGACTGAGGGGAAGACAGGAAAACAGAAACGATGTGTTGACAACGTGGCAGACATGTGGACAGCAGAGGGAAAACATGAGCAGGGACCCTGCCTTGGCACTCAACCAACGGAACTGGAGAAACCTGGTGAACTATTCTTCAATATGATGCCCCAGTGACTCCCCACAGAGTGGAGGAAGAAGAGAAAAAAAAGAAGAAGAAGAAGAAGAAGAAGAAGAAGAAGAAGAAGAAGAAGAAGAAGAAGAAGAAGAAGAAGAAAAGAAGAGAAGAAGAAGAAGAAGAAGAAGAAGAAGAAGAAGAAGGCATTGTAGTAGTTCTTGGAGGCAGTTTGCATACTTTCATTAAAATGTATCGGTAAAACACACACACGCACGCACGCACGCACGCATGCACGCACGCGCACACACACACACACACACACACACACACACACACACACACACACACACACACACACACACACACACACACACACATGTCATTCACAGAGAGACAGACAGACAGACAGGCTAACAGACAGACAGACTGACTGACAGACAGACAGACAAAATGAACAATGGTGGCTTCTCTGTTGCATTTTTTGCTGGTCTCTTGTTATCAAATGATGAGGTTGCACTAGATGAGGTTCCCCCACCCTGCAAGCGTTTGTGCAATTAACTGGCCACTGCAAGTAACTGGCCACTGCAAGTAACTGGCCACTGCAAGTAACTGGCCACTGCAATGAACTGGCCACTGCAATGAACTGGCCACTGCAAGTAACTGGCCACTGCAATGAACTGGCCACTGCAATGAACTGGCCACTGCAAGTAACTGGCCACTGCAATGAACTGGCCACTGCAATGAACTGGCCACTGCAAGGAACTGGCCACTGCAATGAACTGACCACTGCAGAGCATTTGTGCAATTAACTGGCCACTGCAATGAACTGGCCACTGCAAATAACTGGCCACTGCAATGAACTGACCACTGCAAGTAACTGGCCACTGCAATGAACTGGCCACTGCAATGAACTGGCCACTGCAAGGAACTGGCCACTGCAATGAACTGACCACTGCAGAGCATTTGTGCAATTAACTGGCCACTGCAATGAACTGGCCACTGCAAGTAACTGGCCACTGCAATGAACTGGCCACTGCAATTAACTGGCCACTGCAATGAACTGCCACTGCAAGTAACTGGCCACTGCAATTAACTGGCCACTGCAATTAACTGGCCACTGCAATGAACTGGCCACTGCAATTAACTGGCCATTGCAATGAACTGGCCACTGCAATGAACTGGCCACTGCAATGAACTGGCCACTGCAATGAACTGGCCACTGCAATTAACTGACCATTGCAATTAACTGGCCACTGCAATGAACTGGCCACTGCAATGAACTGGCCACTGCAAGGAACTGGCCACTGCAAAGAACTGGCCACTGCAATGAACTGACCACTGCAAGAAACTGGCCACTGCAATTAACTGGCCACTGCAAGGAACTGGCCACTGCAATTAACTGGCCACTGCAATGAACTGACCACTGCAATGAACTGGCTATTGCAATTAACTGGCCACTGCAAGGAACTGGCCACTGCAATGAACTGGCCACTGCAATAAACTGGCCACTGCAAGGAACTGACCACTGCAAGGAACCGGCCACTGCAAGGAACTGACCACTGCAATTAACTGACCATTGCAATTAACTGGCCACTGCAATGAACTGGCCACTGCAGTGAACTGGCCACTGCAAGGAACTGACCACTGCAAGGAACTGGCCACTGCAAGAAACTGACCACTGCAAGGAACTGGCCACTGCAAGGAACTGGCCACTGCAATGAACTGGCCACTGCTAGGAACTGACCACTGCAAGGAACTGACCACTGCTAGGAACTGGCCACTGCAAGGAACTGACCACTGCAATGAGCTGGCCACTGCAATTAACTGGCCACTGCAAGGAACTGGCCACTGCAATTAACTGGCCACTGCAAGGAACTGGCCACTGCTATGAACAGGCCACTGCAATGAACTGACCACTGCAGTGCATTTGTGCAATTAACTGACCACTGCAATGAACTGGCCACTGCAAGGAACTGGCCACTGCAATGAACTGGCCACTGCAATGAACTGGCCACTGCAGAGCATTTGTGCAATTAACTGGCCACTGCAATGAACTGGCCACTGCTAGGAACTGGCCACTGCAAGGAACTGGCCACTGCAATGAACTGACCACTGCAATGAACTGGCCATTGCAATTAACTGGCCACTGCAAGGAACTGGCCACTGCAAGGAACTGGCCACTGCAATGAACTGGCCACTGCAAGGAACTGGCCACTGCAAGTAACTGACCACTGCAAGGAGCTGGCCACTGCAATTAACTGACCATTGCAATGAACTGGCCACTGCAATGAACTGGCCACTGCAAGGAACTGGCCACTGCAATTAACTGACCATTGCAATAAACTGGCCACTGCAATGAACTGGCCACTGCAATGAACTGGCCACTGCAAGGAACTGACCACTGCTAGGAACTGGCCACTGCAAGGAACTGGCCACTGCAGGGAACTGGCCACTGCTAGGAACTGGCCACTGCAAGGAACTGACCACTGCAATGAACTGGCCACTGCAAGGAACTGGCCACTGCAATGAACTGGCCACTGTAGGTAACTGACCACTGCAAGGAACTGGCCACTGCAATTAACTGACCACTGCAAGGAACTGACCACTGCAAGGAACTGGCCACTGCAATTAACTGGCCACTGCAATTAACTGGCCACTGCAATTAACTGACCATTGCAATTAATTGGCCACTGCAATGAACTGGCCACTGCAATGAACTGGCCACTGCAAGTAACTGACCACTGCACGGAACTGGCCACTGCAATTAACTGACCATTGCAATTAACTGGCCACTGCAATGAACTGGCCACTGCAAGTAACTGACCACTGCAATTAACTGACCATTGCAGAGCTTTTTGTGCAATTAACTGGCCACTGCAGGACATTTGTGCAATTAGCTGACCACTGCAGAGAGACTTTTGTGCAATTAACTGGCCACTACAGAGAGACTGGGACAGAAACTTCCCTTTCCAGTCTGTTTTCTCTTGGCCTTTATGCTTCGTTTTACTTGATATGATCAATACAAAAAGGATTTCATCAAATGATAAGAATTTGTGTTTTCTTGTAATTTTTCTTCTTCATATAGCAAGCAATAGGCTTTTGACCAACTCGTACAGGACATGCACAGGTCGTATGACGTTTTGCCAGATTAAAGTCCAGAACACCAGCATCTGACTAGTTCTGCACTGTCTTTGCTGTTGTTCAGGGCTGCTTTAAAGGAACTGCCTCATGTTCTTTGCTGTTGTTCAGGGCTGCTTTAAAGGGACTGACTCATGTTCTTTGCTGTTGTTCAGGGCTGCTTTAAAGGGACTGCCTCATGTTCTTTGCTGTTGTTCAGGGCTGCCTCATGTTCCTTTTGGATCTGTGATCCAGAGGCAGGGACCAAACAAGATGAGGGACTGCAAGCGATGGCGATCATCGGAGCTGGGTGCAGCGGTCTGGCGGCCATCAAATGCTGTGTGGACGAGGGGCTGGAACCTGTGTGCTTTGAACGTACCGACGGCATTGGAGGCCTGTGGAGATACACCCAGAAAGTCACAGATGGCCAGGCCTGCGTCATGAAGTCCACTGTCGCCAATAGTAGCAAGGAGATGTGTTACAGCGATTTCCCAATGCCCAAAGAGTACCCCATCTTTATGCATAATTCCTTGCTGTTGAACTACTTGGAGGACTACGCCAGGCATTTCCAGCTTCAGCAGCACATCCGTCACAACATGGAGGTGAAGAGGGTCAGCCGTGCCTCAGACTACCAGACCACAGGCAGGTGGACCGTTCAGGGTGAGTCTGGATGTCAGGTAGTTTCACCACAGGCAGGTGGACCGTTCAGGGTGAGTCTGTATGTCAG
>JAFLJL010018411.1:0-7500 GCA_018398815.1 Conus ventricosus | reverse complement strand
CCTGCAGTCTTCGGGGAGGGAGCTGAGGAAACAATGGGGAAAGCTGGCGAAGAGAGGAGTTTGTTTTACAGGTAAAAACCCAAAATTATGTCCCAAGGCTTTGTTTAAAAGAGTCGACTTTTTAAGGATTGGCGAAATTAGATTGTTTTGGAATTTTCTTGTGCCAGAAAGTTGATTCCGCTCATTTTTTCAAAAGGCCTAAGGTACAAGAAGGTGGTTTCAGCAGGCAAATTAAAATCAAAAGATTGTACTGTTTGGGGGTTTTCCAGTGGTGCAAGATGGGGTTTGGGAAAGTGCAGAAGGCCTGAAAGGCGAGTCACTAAGGGGGAAGGTAATGTATTTGAAGTTTGTATGTGCTTTGATCGTGAAAATCCCCCAAAAAAAAGAATTTTGGGGGGGAGTGGCTCAAATTTATGGAAAACCTCAAACGCTTTTATGGTTATATGTGGAAGGCGTTCGTCTGCGCCCCCGTACTCTCGACAAAAAAAACAGACGAACGCCTTTCCACCCGCGCTGCCCCAGAAGTCCTGGAATCATTTGCGGACCGCTCCAAGCAAGACGTCCCGGCCCAAAGGGAGGGGTGCCCCGTGTTGCCCTGTGATACAGGACGCCCGCATGGGCCCCGGCCCCGCTGCTTGGCCGAGCAGGGGAGAGGCCCGGGGAAAAACGGGGCCGTAGCGGAAAGAATTGCGTCACCCCCGACACTCACGACCGAGAATCCCCCGCAGAGCTGCGACGGCTGCCGTCGAGGATCGGGGTTTTGCCCTAGAGGGGCTGCAATCCACAAGACTGATCCGCGGCGAACCCCTTGCTCCCCAGAAAGGCGGATGCATCATGTGTTTTTGTGCAAAGTTTGATTGTGGGGTGTGGCCCCCTGGGGGAAATAGCGGTCGTCAGCGGTGCAACACCCAGCCTGTTTCCCCCAAACGTGTTTTTCAGTCGGCTGTTGCCGTTCCCCAATCAGTCGTTTTTCGCGGTCTGTTCCCCAATCAGTGTCTTCGATGCCTGTCTGTCTGTTCCCCCTTCAGTCGTTTTTCAGTTTGGGCCCGTTTTCTGTTCCCCCAAACAGTGTTTTCAGTCGGTTTGTTCCCCAATCAAATCGTTTTCGTTGCCGTCTGCCTGTTCCCAATCAGTGTCTTTCAGTATGCCTGTCTGTTGTCCCCAATCAGTCGTTTTCAGTAGCCGTCTGTCTGTTCCCCCAATCGTTCTTTCGTTGGCTTCCCGTCTGTTCCCCATCAGTGTTTTCAGTCGGTTGTTCCCCCAAACGTGTTTTCAGTAGCCGTTGTCGTTCCCCCAATCAGTGTTTTCGTTGCCTGTTGCCGTTTCCCCCTCATCGTCTTTTGTTGGGCCGGGCAGTCTGTTCCCCAACAGCCGTCTTTCGTGGGGCCGTCAGCCCCGTTCCCAATCAGTCGCTTTCGTCGGCCCGTCAGCTGTTCCCCCTCGTGTCTTTCAGCGGCCCGTCAGCCTGTTCCCCATAAATCGTCTTTCGCGGCCTGTTGTCTGTTCCCAATCGTCGTCTTTCGTGGCCTGTAGCCCGTTCCCCAATCAGTCGTCTTTTGTTGGCCTTTCGCCCGTTCCGTAATTTAGTCGTTTTCAGTCGGTCTGTCGTCTGGTCCGTAATTTATCGTCTTTCAGTTGGCCTTCAGTCTGTTTCCCTAATTTAGTGTCTTTCGTCGGCTGTTCCCCAATCAGTGTCTTTTGTATGCTGTCGGGCCCGTTCCCCCAAACAGTCGTCTTTCTGTCGGCCTGTCTTTGTTCCCCAATCATCGTCTTTCAGTCGGCTGTCGTCTGTTCCGTAAATCGTGTTTTTTCGTTGGCCCGTTCCCTAAACAGGTCTTTTTGTTGGCCCGTCGTTGTTCCCCAAACAGTCGTTTTCGTCGGCCCGTCAGCTGTTCCCCAAACAGTGTTTTCAGTTGGCCCCGTCGTCTGTTCCCCCAAACAGGTTGTTTTCGTCGGCCCGTCAGCCTGTTCCCCCCAAACAGTCTCTTTTTGTTGGCCCGCGCCTTTCCCCAATCAGGTCTTTTGTCGGGCCCGTTCCCAATAGTGTCTTTCAGTCGGCCTGTTCCCCAATCAGTCGTCTTTCAGTCGGCCCGTTCCCCAATCGGTCTTTCTGTCGGCTGTCGGCCCGTTTTCCCCCTCGGTCGTTTTCTGTCGGCCTGTTCCCCCCAAACAGTCGCTTTCGGCGGCCCGTTCCCCCCAATCGTGTCTTTTTGTCGGTGTTCCCCATCAGTGTCTTTTGTCGGTGTTTCCCAAACGTCGTCTTTTAGTCGGCTGTCAGTCTGTTCCCCAAACTGTCTTTTCTGTCGGGTGTTTTCAATCGCGTCTTTCGTCGGGCCGTCAGTTTTCCTTAATCGTCGTTTCGTCGGCCTGCGTTGTTTCCCCAATCGTGTTTTTCGTCGGGGCTGTTCCCCAAATCAGTCGTCTTTCAGTTGGCTGTCAGCCTTTCCCCATTGTGCCTTTCAGCGGCCTTCGCCCGTTCCGTTCAGTCGTCTTTTCAGGCGGCCGTTCCCCAATCAGTCGTCTTTTAGTTGGCCTGTTGTCTGTTCCCCAATCAGTCGTTTTCAGTCGGCTGTTCCCCAAACGTCGTCTTTTCAGTTGGCCTGTAGTCTATTCCGTAATCGTGTCTTTCAGTGGTGTTGTTGTTCCCCAAACAGTCGTCTTTCGTTGGCTGTCAGTCTGTTCCGTAACGTGTCTTTCATCGGCGTTGTCTGTTCCCCAATCAGTGTCTTTCAGTATGCCTGTCGTTGTTCCCAATCTTTGTCTTTCGTATCCCGCAGCCTGTTCCCAATGTCGTTTTCAGTTGCCTGTCAGCCCGTTCCCCAATCGTCCTTTCGTTGCCTGTCGTCTGTTCCCAAATCATCGTCTTTCTGTCGGCCCGTCGTCTGTTCCAAAAAGTGGGTTTTTTGTGGGGGGGTCAGTCTGTTCCCAAAGTGTCTTTTTTGTGGTGTCAGTCTGTTCCCAAATCAGTCGTCTTTTTGTCGGCCTGTCGTCGATCCCCCAAAAAAGTCGTCTTTCGTGGCCGTAGTTGTTCCCAAAAACAGTCGTCTTTCTGTCGGCCGTCAGTCTGTTCCCCAAAAAAAGTCGTATTTTGTCGGGTGTCAGCCCGTTCCCCAATCGTGCTTTCAGCGGCCCGTCATTTGTTCCCCATCAGTCGTCTTTCGTCGGGTTTTCTGTCTTTTCCCCCAAACAGTCGTCTTTCAGTCGGCCTGTCAGTCTGTTCCCCAATCAGTCGTCTTTCAGGCGGCCTGTCAGCCCGTTCCCCCAAACAGTCGTCTTTCAGTCGGCCTTTCAGTCTGTTCTCAACAGTCGTTTTCAGTCGGCCTGTCGTCTGTTCCCCAATCATCGTCTTTCAGGCGGCCCGTCAGTCTGTCCCCCAATCGTCGTCTTTTTGTCGGCCTGTCAGTCTGTTCCCCTCGTGTCTTTTGTCGGCCTGTTCAGTCTTTCCCCCCAATTCCCCGTGTATTTCTGTCGGCCCCGTCAGCCTTTTTTCCCCCAAACGTGTCTTTCATTCGGCCCGTCGTCTGTTCCCCAATCGCGTCTTTTAGTGGCCCCGTCAGTCTGTTCCCCCAAACTTTTGTCTTTCGGCGGCCCGTCACCGTTCCCCAATCAGCGTCTTTAGGCGGCCCGTAGCCCCGTTCCCCCTCATCGTCTTTGGGGCCTGTCAGCCTGTTCCCAATAGTTGTCTTTCAGGCGGGGCCCGTCGCCGTTCCCAATTTAGTCGTCTTTAGGCGGCCGCGCCTGTTCCCAAATCAGTGTCTTTTGCGGCCTGTCGCCCGTTCCCAATCAGTCGTTTTCGGCGGCCCGCAGCCCGTTCCCCAACTTTTTTTCTGTCGGCCCGTAGCCCGTTTCCCCTTTTAGTCCTCTTTTGGCGGCTGTCGCCTGTTCCCAAATCAGTCTTTTCGGCGGCCGTCGCCCCCGTTCCCAAAAAGCGTTTTCGTGGTGTCAGTCTGTTCCGTAAAAACGTGTTTTTGGCGGCCCGTGCTGTTCCCAAATCGTGTCTTTTAGTCGGCCCGTCAGCCTGTTCCCAATCAGTCGTCTTTCAGGCGGCCTGTCAGCCTGTTCCCCAATCAGTCGTCTTTCAGGCGGCCTGTGCGCTATGGCGTAGGCACGGCAGCGAAAGGGACTGATCAAAGGGACGCAATTCGGTCCGTGTCTATTAATTCATATAACCCAAAATACTCATTCACTGGATCATGCGTTTCAAACATCGAGTCCGCATTTCATGCACATGTTTTCTAACCGATATTACTACAACACAGTGAAGCAGGGGAGATAAGAACTTCTATTTCTGCCCAGTTTCGCATGCACTGCATTGATGATATTACTAGATAATATAGACAATCTAAGTATGCAGCAGTCTACATCGCTGTTTTTCGTCAGTAAATAAAAATATCCCACAAAACCTGCCATTTTTATTACATGTATTTACAAAATACGAAATGACTCTATAACCGTGATTATGACATTTGCTGAACTGTTTGTGACTACTCATTTTGTTTCTGCTTTTTTTTTCTTTTTAACAGATTGCATAAAATGTAGTACTCGCATTGTGACATTATCAATATTAACTGTGCCGTTTACGAATAATTGGGTTCCCATCTGTTCATAAGCGGTTAATGGTCTATTTCAATAAAAAATCGTTGTCATATTTCAGTATGTCATCAACTTGCTCAGGCGCGAAACCTATACTCGTTAATTATGCCTTGAACGAGTCAAATCTCCCCCCCACCCCAAAAAAAAAAAATTGAAACGAAATGAAATTTCAGTAATAAATCCAGACTCCACTAATGAAAATGACAACCAAAACAAAACAAGCTATTCCCTCAACAAAAAAGAAAGAAAAAGAAAGCAAAATGAAATAAGACTGGAGACAACTTACTCGATTTACATTTGAATTAAAGAAAACTGCATCAGATTCAATATTAAACTGAACTGAATTAAACAAAATGAAATTAGATAAACAACAATGTAGACTCGCACATCTTTTGAATGAGTCACAAACTAAACTGAATGGGGAAAAAAAGGAAATTGAACACACGTCAATGTGACACACAAACAGACCCCTAGAATGATCCACAACTTGAAGTGAAATGAGATCCCTAGAATGATCCACAACTTGAAGTGAAATGAGACCCTAGAATGATCCACAACTTGAAGTGAAATGAGATCCCTAGAATGATCCACAACTTGAAGTGAAATGAGATCCCTAGAATGATCCCCAACTTGAAGTGAAATGAGATCCCTAGAATGATCCACAGTTGAAGTGAAATGAAATCCCTAGAATGATCCACAAGTTGAAGTGAAATGAGATCCCTAGAATGATCCAAATGAAATCCCTAAATGATCCACAAGTTGAAGTGAAATGAGATCCCTAGAATGATCCACAACTTGAAGTGAAATGAGATCCCTAGAATGATCCACAACTTGAAGTGAAATGAAAGAAAATGAAATGAGACAAACAGGTAGGTGGTAACTCACAGATCCTGCGAAATAAAAGAAGTGAAATAAGAAATTAATGATAACAAACAACAGCAACAGAAATAATAATGATAATAATAATGATAATTATAATATAATAATAATAATAATAGTAATAATAATAGTAATAATGAAATAGTAAGAATAACAGGGAGGTAAATCACAGATCCTGAGGGAAAAATAAAAAGAAATGAACTCAGACTAAAAGGGAGGCAAAATCACAGATCCTGCGCGTGGTCCACCGATTGGTCCTGACCCACGCCGTCCCCTGTGAAGAAAGTACAGGAAGCCATCGTCACCAAACAGAAGCTGCAAAGGACAGGAGGGTCGATGATTGTTTTGATGACAGGAGTGCAAAGGACAGGAGGGTTGATGATTGTTTTGATGACAGGAGCTACAAAGGACAGGAGGGTCGATGATTGTTTTTGATGACAGAAGCTGCAAAGGACAGGAGGGTGATGATTGTTTGGATCACAGATCAGCTGCAAAGGACAGGAGGGTCGATGATTTATTTGGTCACAGATCAGCTGCAAAGGACAGAAGGGTCGATGATTGTTTTGATGACAGGAGCTACAAAGGACAGGAGGGTTGATGATTGTTTTGATCACAGGAGCTGCAAAGGACAGGAGGGTTGATGATTTTTTTTGGATCACAGATCAGCTGCAAAGGACAGGAGGGTTGATGATTGTTTTGATCACAGATCAGCTGCAAAGGACAGGAGGGTTGATGATTGTTTGGATCACAGATCAGCTGCAAAGGACAGGAGGGTTGTGATTGTTTTGATGACAGGAGCTGCAAAGGACAGAAGGGTTGATGATTGTTTTGATGACAGGAGCTGCAAAGGACAGGAGGGTTGATGATTGTTTGGATCACAGGAGCTGCAAAGGACAGGAGGGTTGATGATTGTTTTGATGACAGGGGCTACAAAGGACAGGAGGGTTGATGATTGTTTGGATCACAGGAGCTGCAAAGGACAGGAGGGTTGATGATGTTTTGATGACAGGGGCTACAAAGGACAGGAGGGTTGATGATTGTTTGGATCACAGGAGCTGCAAAGGACAGGAGGGTTGATGATTTTTTGATGACAGGGGCTACAAAGGACAGGAGGGTTGATGTTGTTTTTATTCCATTCCATGTATCACCTACCGCTGTTGTTTTCTTTCCGTGATGCATTCCATGTCATGTACTACTCATAGTGAAACATTCTTTTAGAGTGTTGGCACTTGCATGATGTGAGGCATAAACATGTACAGCTGACTCCATGAAAACCTTGTTCAGCGATGTCCCCACCTCATGTGATCTTTGAATTTCTGAAAGAGATTAACATTTTTCATCTGATCTAACATTTTTACAGAGGAAACATTTTTAACCAAATTTCTGTAAGTGTGTTTTAAAGGGTTGTGTGAATGAAAACTAGATTAAGCAATCGTTATTTTGACGAACGTAGTGTTAAAAGATAACTGAAGAATTTTGCATCTTAATGATCCAGTGTCATATTTGTATTGTATATCACACACACATAAACACACACACACACACACACACACACACACCACACACACACCACACACACACACGCACGCACGCACGCACGCACGCACGCACACAAACACACGCCGTTATGTTCGTGAGTGTGTGTGCGTTCTGTATATGTGTGTGTGGCGTGCGTGCGCGCGCGCGCGCGCGCGCGCGCGCGCTGTGTGTGTGTGTGTGTGTGTGTGTGTGTGTGTGTGTGTGTGGTTGTGTGTGCGCGCGTGAGAATAGAGAGAGAGAGAGAGAGAGAGGAGGCAGGCAGGCAGACAGACAGGACACAGACAGAGAGAGACAGACACAAGACAGGCAGACCAGTGGCACAGACATGAACAAAAAGCACAAAAAGGTTTGCAGGCTATGATTTCCACGCCGACAAAGACACTCTGTCCCCCAGAAAGGACAGAGGAACTGTTCATCACAATGAGTGTCTTCAGGTGTTGTTCAATGTGACGGCTGGGATGAACGCTTGTCGTCCACACACTGACGATC
>JAFLJL010018410.1:48427-52093 GCA_018398815.1 Conus ventricosus | reverse complement strand
AATGATCCACTAATTCAGAAAACAGATCACAGTAAAGAATGCAGATAGCATTTATGAAAAATAGATAAATAGATGTACCAAAAAAAAAAAGAGACAAAGAACGTATCAGAAAGAGTTAGTTACAACATTTGCAGTGAAGTTACAATATTTGTGTGAATTAACAACATTTGCAATAAAGTCACAACATTTGTAGTGAATTTACAACATTTGCAGTGAAGTCACAACATTTGTAGTGAATTTACAACATTTGCAGTGAAGTCACAACATTTGTAGTGAATTTACAACATTTGCAGTGAAGTCACAACATTTGTAGTGCATTTATAACATTTGTAGTGAATTACAAACATTTTGCAGTGAAGTCACAACATTTGTAGTGAATTTACAACATTTGCATTTGAAGTCACAACATTTGTAGTGAAGTCACAACATTTGCAGTGTAGTCACAACATCTGCAGTGAATTTACAACATTTGCAGTGAAGAAGCCTTCACCATCCCCCGTGAGGAACAACATCAACAAAGCGCTAGCTTACTACGAGTGTTGAGGCTGTAAAACTGTGTTCTTTCACGCCTCATCAGTCTTCAAACAGATTTTTCCTAAAGCTCTTCTCCAAAGGGCGAGTTCGCCCATTCCAGATCACATAGTTTTTCTTCATTTGTCAGTGTTAACGTGTACTACTATTCTTTTTTCTACTGCCTGCCAAGACTTCGGGCTTACCATTAGCTTGAAGAAAACACAGGTCATGGGACAGGATGTTGACTTCCCCCAGTCATCAGCATCAATGACCATGAACTGGATGTCGTCCATGACTTTGTTTATCTGCGCTCAACTCTCTCAGACACCCTCTCACTCGACGCAGAGCTCAACAGACGCATCGGCAAGGCAGCTACCACCATGACCAGACTGACAAAGAAAGCATGGAACAACAGCAAGCTGACCGAGCACACAAGATCCAGATCTACAGAGCCTGCGTCGTGAGCACCCTCCTGTATGGCAGCGAGCATTGGACTTTGCGTGCCCGACAAGAGCGAAAGCTCAATACTTTTCATACGCGTAGCCTCCGACGCATTCTGAACATCACCTGGCAGGACAAAGTCCCAAACAACGCTGTCCTGGATAGAGCCGGATGCACCAGCATGTACACGCTGCTGAAACAGAGACGTATGCGCTGGCTCGGCCATGTCGTGCGCATGGATGACGGACGGATCCCTAAAGACCTCCTCTATGGAGAGCTTGTGCAGGGAAAACGCCCCCACAGGCAGACCACAGCTGCGATTCAAAGATTGTGTGCAAGAAGCTTTGAACATCGACCAGAACAACTGGGAAGCAACAGCCCTCGAACGGTCAGCCTGGAGACAGACTGTGCAGAAAAGTCTCTCCAAGTTCGAAGAGACACTCGCTCAGCAGCACGGGGAAAGGAGAATGAGAAGAAAGGCTGCAGCCCAGGCAGACAGACCAGCGTCAGACTTCATCTGCGCCCTCTGCCACAGGAACTGTCATTCCCGCGTCGGACTGGCCAGCCACACCCGTCGCTGTACCAGAACAGACACCTAGAGCGCTACTCCATAGTCTTCCGAGACTGAAGGATGCCTACTATGACTATGCCTGTCCAGTTAACGTGACCATGTCAAAGTCTGGCAGGCTACCACCAGTTTGTTCCCTTTGGCCCATTTTCAAGGCCAACACAGCACAAAAGACCAAAGATGCCATGCGAAACACCAGCAGCATCTTATTCAAACATTTCTGGTAGAACTGCTGTGCTATCTCCACTTCCTGTCATTCTTCAGCTAAAAAGTCCAGAGATGTATATCCATGCATGCGCTAACCATGTGTGTATGTGTGTGTGAGCGTGCGAGTGTGTGTGTGTGGGGTGTGTGTGTGTGTGTGTGTGTTTTGTGTGTGTGTGTGTGTGTGTGTGTGTGTGTGTGTGAATGAATATACATGTGTGTGTGTGTGTGTGTGTGTGTGTGTGTGTGTGTGTGTGTGTGTGTGTGTGTGTGTGAATATACATGTGTGTGTGTGTGTGTGTGTGTGTGTGTGTGTGTTTTGTGTGTGTGTTGTGTGTGTGTGTGTGTGTGTGTGTGTGTGTGTGTGTGTGTGTGTGTGAGAGAGAGAGAGAGAGAGAGAGAGGGTATGTGTATGTGGGGGGAGGGGGGTATATGTGTGTGTTGGTGTGCGCATGTGTGGTTTTGTGTTTATGATTTTTTCTGATCTTTGTAAGCACTTCAGGCTATTTATGGATTAACTGCCATGAACATCCATTATAACTAGTTTATCATCATTATCATTATTAGGATTCTTGTAAGGTTTTACTCTGCTTCGCCCCTTTTTTTCGATATGTAAAGGTCCACCACAAGTGTTTTAACTAGAGCCACTTGAATCAGAAGCTGAACACACCTTCTATCCATGATCATGATGACAGAAAATTCTGCTTTATATGAATTATGATTAGTTATTTTTGTTATAGATATAAATCAGGTTTAGAAATTCCCACATGGATTTTTTTTCTTTTTGGTCCTGCGTTTAAGTAGACAAAAAAAATGTCTCTGTCCCCCCAAATTTTTACTTGCGCACCCCCCCCCCCCTCGGCCTCCTTACAACCCCCCCCCAATCCTCCCTTCCCTTAAATGTAAAGAGATGGTTTATAAAAGTAAATATATATCACTTTGAACCAGTAGTGCAATGACAAGTCCGCAGACAAAGTTGTATAACAATTTACATATTTACAAGAATTACATTTGTAAACAGCAAAAAGAGCTATACTTGCATAAATTTTCAAGAGCTGAAATGTTTTACAGGAATTACGTTTTACAGCAAAAAGGGCTATACTTGCCTGAATTTTTAAGAGCTGAAATAAATGGCCATGAATATACTAAACCACAGATCAACTGTTTCTGGCCCTGTGCAGATATGCTGCTTACACTTTTTAGTTACTGTTGAGCATGCCTTGTCATTGGTGAGACATCACCCTGCCAGCATCCCTGATCTAAAGGAAACCCAGGGCTGTTGTCAGTCATCAGAACAGGAGGGAAGTATAGCTGATCTGTACTGAGACAGACTGCTCTGTCATTCTTTCACTGACACTTTGATAAATAAAAATGGTTACCCAACAGATTTGTGAAGAGAGCATTATCTTCGTGTCAGTAAGATAGTTTAGTTGTCTTAGACAATCAGACTAGTCAGTAGTGGGCATTTGGAGCTCTGTAAACCAGTGAATCTGCTGTGGCCATGTCAACAGCATCTGCAGCTGACACTGCACCGGTTACGCCTGCAGGGAAAACCGGGAAAGACAAATAGTGTTGTACTCCACAGTTCAAGTGTGTATGAGTATTGGAGGACATGTATTGTGCGATACTCCATCAAAGCATGTGTCATTGTGTGTGTGTACAGTGTACCACCCATTGTCTGTTCACACTTCACCTTATGTCTCCAGTGTGCCTGATCTCTCCACTAGGTCTGCACAAATATTTTCATTCTAGTCCTAATACTGCCATAACGTTCTCTGCAGTCTTTAAAGTTTATCCTCTCCCTTCCTTGGTTTGAACAAACAAGGTTCCTGTTACTTTCCATATCAGTCAAGATTTTGTTCTCATGGGGCTATTTTCACTTCCACCATTAATTTCATTTAAAAGTATGCTGAAACATGACACTAGTAATAGTATGCAGG
>JAFLJL010018410.1:33427-43427 GCA_018398815.1 Conus ventricosus | reverse complement strand
TTGTCACTGTAGAATTGCGTTACAGTGTTGTTATGTTGAATGTTTAGTATGAATGACATGTGTTGAAATAATGTATGCATGACAAGGATAGATAGATGAGGCTTCAGCCTAAAATCTTCATTTCGAACATTAAAGATCAATCAATTAATGAATCGATCTCTCTCTCTCTCTCTCTTCCTCTCTCTCACAGTGTGTGTGTGTGTGTGTGTGTGTGTGGTGTGTGTGTGTGTGTGTGTGTGTGTGTGTGTGTGTGTGTGTGTCCCTCCCTCCCCCCCCTCTCTCTCTCTCTCTCTGTCTTGTCTGCAATGTATTGGTGAGAATCCTCTTTTAGAATTTTTTTTTTTTTATAATGGCATTCAACACTGGACATTTGCTACTGATGGCATTAAACATCGAGAAATTTGCTACCAATGAGATTGCGAAGTGAAGGAATGCACAGCGTTGTATTCCATACATGTCTCTCAGCAGGTAGCTGATACGTGGGGAATATTATTTCGTGTACTTCTACTTCTGTATCGTCTTCGGCTTCTTCTTCTTCTTCTTTTCTCTCTCTCTCTCTCTCTCTCTTTTCTCTCTCTCTCTCTCTCTCTCTCTCTCTCTCTCTGTTCAAATGTTTGCTCTGAAAAGGTTTTTTTTTTTTTTTTTTTTTTTTTTTTTTTTTTTGCTGTCCCAAACTCTGCGCTACCTCAGAGGCATTGCACCCACGCCGCTCATTCCGACACCACGTCCACAGCCACAGCCCGGTCGGCCCCGCCGCAGTCCCGGCTCCGGCAATCCACAGGGAGCAGTCAATGTCAAGTCGTCAAGAGGCAACCCACCGGAGGAGACACTGCACTGCTGCCGAGTCACTTCGGTGGTGTTCAGTGGCGCCTGTTCTGATCTAACATATGCAGGACACCACCAAACTAAGCCCCCAACTGACGACAATAATTGCTTAGTCGCGGAGCCGGCGTAAGTGAGCTCTCCCTCCGGAGGGCGCCACCACGTCCGTCCAACGACAGCCACCATGGACTCGCCGATACCGGTGACCCGACGGAACCAAACCAAGACCACAGACGTGGAGAGGACATCGAAATTGAGGTCACCATGAGAGCAGGCCATGAAGGGCCACAGAATTTGAGACATTTTTTTCTTATGCTGATTGATGAGAATGAGGATGATTAAGATGATGCTACGGATTTCCATTTCGGTCTGAGACTACATGACAGGGCTGTACTCTACGCTTCCTTTCATAATATATCCCGGCGTCAACCAGGCCCGAGAGATACAGGCACCTGCAGTGTTGGTCATGAAATTTGAGCAACACTCTCAGAAACGCATCCATTAAGTGGATGAAACTCGACTGTGTGGTCCCAGTCTTCCCAACTGAGTCCGCAGCAAACTCAACTCTGGGTAGGAGGCGGTCGGGGCAGAAAAACCCACATGACTCTGATGGGATTCGAACCCACGACCTCCCAGCCGGGAGTCCGTGACGCTAACCACTTCGCCACGGCGGCTGGTTTGCTCTGAAAAGGTTTCTTGGTGTAGATAGACGGACTCCAAATGATCTAGTTTACGGTGAGACTAATCGATTTCCCATTTACATTACCTCAGCTGTCAGATGTATCCGCTACTGGCTAAAACTGTTACAAATGGAAGACTTTAGAATTCCTCGTAAGGCGTACAATATTTGTATGACTTAGATGCTAAAGGCAAAAGTAACTGGGTGTCCAAAGTGCGCCTTTGTCTATTTGAATACGGATTTGGATTTGTTTGGCTGAATCAAGGGGTTGGTAATACTAAAGAGTTTGTATGTGTTTTCCGTCAACGGTTGGTTGACTGCAGATGGCAGAAATGGGCAGATCATATTCATAACAGCGACAGATTTGATTTATACAGGAACTTTGGTGATGTTTATGACTTGAAAAACGTACTTAACCTTTAATATGGACGGGCACCTAAACATGTAACAGCAAAGTTCAGATTAGGAATATCTGCATTGGCCACTCATTATTTTAGATATCGCATATGTAATGATTATGATATGCTTTGTCCTTTATGTAAAAAATCAGTTGAAACCGAATTACACTTCGTCCTGTCCTGTCCAGCTCTCATGAGCATCAGAGAAAAGTTTTTTAAGCCCAAATATTACAGACAGCCATCCTTGTTTAAACTGAGCCTACTTTGTTCATCTACTTCTGCAGAAGTTGTTAGAATTTTTCTTTGTTTTTGTACAAGGCCTTTAAGTATAGAGAAATTTTCACTTCTTGAAATTGCCCTTCAATTATTCTTGTTTCGTTCCGTAATTTGATTTCATGTAACTATTGTACTTGTGTGTTCACACACCCCTTCATTAGGGGCCATGGCCTGTTATATGAATAAATCATCTGAATCTGAACCTGAATCTCTCTCTCTCTGTCTCTCCTGTTTTCCTTTTTTTTCGTTTCGTACTGTGTTTATATAAGCGTTACTTTTCGTCCTATTTTGACTAGATATTTGTGTTTGGGGTTTGTTTTCGGTAATACTGCGATCTCCTTCAATCTTCTCGAATCAAAAGTTTTCAACCCATCTCCTCAAACCAGTTTCTGTTGATTTTATGGCGGGTGCTGCCCTTAGTAGGCTAGCCGATGGAATCAATTCAAATTTTACGCACTCCAACGCCAACTCCAATCATCTTCCGACTCCGGGGTGACCCATAGCTCTTCGTGTAAAAAGTGAATACTTACGGTGAATCTCTGTTTTCATCTTTGTTTCCATCTGTCTGGAACACTCTGTCTCTCAGCACTCTTTTTTTTTTCTTCTTTTTTTTTTTTTGGCTGAAATTTGTCGCAGACATAAACGAACCTGAGCCTATTTGTCGTTCAACGCATCCGTTTTAGTGCAAAAACTAAAGGAGCACAGCGTGAACAACTCTTTCTTCAGGAAAGGTAAATGATTCACAATACAGCAGTCCATTTAAGGAAACAAAATGAAGATGGAAAATGTCGCCAAATACGTAATCAGATGATGCTTCTTCCGTGATGTGTCATCACGACTTCGCCATGTCCAAACTCTTGACACGGACTCTAGAATATAGAAGCAAGCAGTTGCAAGATCAAAGCTTACAAGACCAAAACGTTCCTGGCAAACTTGTTCCTGGAAATAAGATGGCTTCTTTGGCAACACACACACACACACACGCGCGCGCGCGCGCGCACACACACAGACACACAGTCACACAGACAGACAGACACACACACACACACACACACACATACACACACACACACACACACACACTGGACTTTCGCTTCTGCTCTGCTGGTGATAAGACGTGTTTGCACGAGCTGTGAGGAAACCTGTATTTTCAAAAAGAACTTAGAATGTTTTCTTGTGTGTTTTTTTTTTTTCAAGCTGAACTGATTTAGCAAATGTCTTGTTCAGTGGAGTGCTACCGAGCGTCAGTGGGATCGTTTGCTTTTGTGTTGGCAAAGATACTGTATCTGAAAGCAAAGAAAGCAAGAGAAAGGCCTAGAAAACCTCGCAGCACAACAGCAGCCATGAAGGTCACCTTGCTGTGTATTATCACGGCTCTGCTTCTCCGTTCAGACATCGAACCGAACCCTGGGCCCCCCAAACAAGACAACACGAAACAGGCCAGACTGAACAGCAGCAAGCTCAACATCACCGAAGAACCCGCAAGCAGCAAACAGGAGTCTATTGCTGATGTTATGAACGTGTTAAAAGACATGTCATCCCAAATGAAGAAATTGGACAGCAAAATTGACTCACTGAATGACAAAATGCAAAGACACCTGGACTCTGTGATGGAAGAGAACAAACAACTTAAAGACAAAGTTCAACGGCTGGAAGACAAACTGGACGATTTAGAGGGCAGGAGTAGGCGTAGCAACCTGCTTTTTCATGGAATTCCGTCCCCAATAGATCACAGTGAAACTTGGGCTGACTGTGAGGAGGCAGTGAAGAAAGTCATCCAAGACAAGATGGGGATCGAAGAAGATGTCGAAATCGACCGTGCACACCGTCTCCGAGGTGGCAAGACACCGCAACCATCATTTGCCTCCTTCAGTCGCTTTAAGCATAAGGACAAGGTTCTGTCAGAACGTCGTAAACTGAAAGGTACTGATGTGTTTGTATCTGAAGACTTCACTCCCCGTGTTCGTGAGAAACGCCGCCCACTGCTCCCCTTTCTGAAGGACGCAAAAAAACGCAAACAAAAAGGCCCTTCCTCCGATTTGACTCGCTTGTCATTGAAGGTAAGAGCTACTGGTACAACGAAGGCACCACGCACCTTGAGGAGCGCCGCAGTGCAAGATGAGAGGCAGGCCGGCATCGCGAACATGGAGCAAGAAGGAGGATTTCCGAACCTCCCCCCACGACCCACCCTGCCCATCAAGCTACGACAAACTCCGTAACACAGCTGGACTTTAGACATATGATTTCCGTACCTCACCCCCAGACTACCCCTAGCAATGATCAGAGAAGTAGCACAAGAAACAAACGGTATGATGATGCATGTAATGGAAACATTTCTCAGAATCAAAAGAATGAAGATAATGATTTTCATTCTGTGCCTCAATCAAACCATTGTATGAGTAAATATAGCTGATTGTTCAATGTGATGGTATGGAATATTCAAGTGTTAAAGCTTACGAACTTTTCCTTCAAAAGATATTGGTAAACAGTTTCATTTTTTTGCTTTTTTCCAATGCTGGTTTTGTAAACAAAGGACATTGAAAAAGTTTTTCCAAACTTCAGTTTTCTTCTCACCCCGCTCTCAGCGCATAAAAGGGGGTGTAGCTGTCTGTGTGAGAAAGACAATTTCTGGATATGTCGAACAGTAGTGACATCAGCGGAAGAATGCATTTTTCTAAGATTGTGGTAAATCAGTTCTGGATTATTCTTTTGACGTGATTTTTGGCTTTGTGTATATAGCCTTGATAATTCAGTTATTTACGGTGAAGACAACCCCAGTGGTATTGATATACTAGCTAACAATATAGCGGATGTCATGCGTGAATATCCTGACTTGCCCTTTGTGTTATATGGAGATTTCAACGCCCGTACTGGTGAGTTACAAGACATTGATTTTGTCCATGAAAATAGACACGCACACCTGTTAAATGAAATTGATGAATTACTGAATGATATGCCTCAAATTGAATAGTAAACTTTGGCCTAAAGCTCACTGATCTTTTAAAAGAAAACAACATTTTTATTCTAAATGGGAGACCAGAGCAAGATAAACAGGGCGAGGTTACTTGTACAGCTAACAGAGGGATGAGTGTTGTTGATTACTTCATTTGTTCCCAAGCATGTATGACTTTATTTCTGACATGTTTGTAGCAGACATACCTGAATCTGACCATTTTCCTATTGTTTTGCTTCTCAAGATAATACGCGTGATCGTGAAAGCTACGAAGAAACTGAAGATGAGAATAGTGTTAGTATGGAATACAAGTTAGATTTTAAAGTAAGAAGTCAAAGTTTAGAAGCCTTTACTGATTATCTTCAAATCAACGTAATCCATGAGCTAGCAAACTTCTTTGAAAACTCATAATGTTCATGGCGAGACTACTTGTACAGCTAACAGAGGGATGAGTGTTGTTGATTACTTCATTTGTTCCCAAGCAATGGTATGACTTTATTTCTGACATGTTGTAGCAGACATATCTGAATCTGACCATTTTCCTATTGTTTTGCTTCTCAATGATAAATACGCGTGATCGTGAAAGCTACGAAGAAACTGAAGATGAGAATAGTGTTAGTATGGAATATAAGTTAGATTTTAAAGTAAGAAGTCAAATTTTAGAAGCCTTTACTGATTATCTTCAAATCAACGTAATCCATGAGCTAGCAAACTTCTTTGAAAACTCATAATGTTCATGAAGGTCAGTCTAATGCAAAAAGCAGCTGAACAAATGCAGTCAAAACCAAAAAAGCAATGTTCGTACAATCAATCTCCTTGGTGGGACAAGGATTGTGACAAAGCTAAACAAGAGAAATACATGTATCGACGTATATTCAGACAAACTGATGACAGGAAGGACTTAGAAAGCTATCTTGACCACAAAAAAGCATTCAAGCTGATTTGCAAATCGAAAAAAAAATGAAAGAGACAAACGTATTATAGATGAATTAAACGAAGCATATGCAGACCCAAACTCTAAATCATTTCGACAAAAAATAAAGTCTCTTACAGCATCAATTCAAAAGGATCAAATACGATCACACCAACAAGTGGTATGAATATTTCAAAAAATTACTGTCACCCGAACAAAATGTACATGATGAAGATGTTGAACAGGAAATTTTCAGGTACATTACAAGATCACTGTTCTGAAACTTGTGTAGAGTGTCATAACTTTGATCATGATAATGAAATATCAGAAACTGAGATATTCAAAGCAATTGATGCAATGAAGACGGGTAAAACTGGCCCCGGGCCAGATGGTTTGCCCACTGATCTGTTCCATGCAGGAGCAAACATACTCATTAAGTTTCTACACCCCTTGTTCAATAAGTGTTTAGTAGCGGAACTTACCCAAAAAAGCTGGACAAAAGCAGTGATCTTTCCCTTGCATAAAAAGGGTGATCGAGGTTGTGTTGATAACTACAGAAGTATTTCCTTGCTGAATGTGCTTAGTAAAATATATAATACAGTGATTAATAACAGATTGACTCAATTTGTAATGAACATGAAACTAGCCCTGAAGCCCAAGCAGGCTTCCGGAGAGGCTATAGTACAACAGACAACATATTTTCTCTCCAATCTCTCGTGCAAAAATACAAGGTGGACGATTTTATGCGCTATTTGTAGACTTTTCAAAAGCCTTCGACTGTGTAAATAGAAGTAAACTTCTTTACATTCTACTGTCCAGGGGGATCCATATTAAAATGTTTGGCACAATTCAAGGTATTATAAGAGTATGACGGCAGCTGTGTGTGTGTTGGAGATAAGATTACAGAATATTTTGAGTGCTTGTCTGGTGTTAGGCAAGGCTGTGTTTTGAGTCCCCTTTTGTTTTCTATATTTTTTTTATCTGAACTTCGGACAGAGTAAACTGGTTGTGGTGCACGAGGTATGAATGTACTGAGAGATCCGTTGGGTATTTTCCTCCTTATGTACGCTGATGACATTGCCATTGTTACTGACACTGTTCTAGACTGTCTAGAAAAATGTTGTAAAAGATGGGGTCTGTAGATAAACATGGATAAGACTAAAGTAGTTGTATTCAAAAATGGAGGATTTAACAAAAACAAAAAGTGAAAATTGGTATCTAAACGATGCAGAAATAAAGGTTGAATCTTGCTATCATTGTCTTGGGGTAATGTTTTTTTCATCTACTTTGAAATGGACTAAGAATGTAGAAGCTCTTTCTGGTAAAGCTCTTAGAGCTGTAGCAGGCATAAAAGATTATATTTCAGCAAACCACAAACTTGCAGCAGTCATGTTTCTGTACTACAAACAAAGCTCTCTTATATATAAAAATGAACAAAACAAAAAAAAACACCTTCCCCCTAACATTTAAAAAAAAAAAAAAAGAAGTGGGATTTAAAGTCCTTAGTAGTCCGTTGGCTTGAACATCCCTAACGCCTTAATGATTCATCGGTCCAATTACGTGAGTTTCTCGTGAAAAAAGATGATGGGATGACAAATGAGTTCACAGTGACGTGTCGTAGGTCTACTAATCCCGCTGCGTGCTCTTTCCTGTTTGAAAAGTCCGGTGTCTTATGGATCGATTTGCCCGAGGCATGGAAAGTCACATAGGCCTTTGACGGACCAAAGATACAAGGGGGCGGGATTCGTATCTCGCCTCGTTTTTCTCCTCTGGTCTATTGTTGGAGTCCCATGTGCTCGTGGAGGCAACCATTTCCTGGCGAGAGAATTGTCCAGTCGACCGGTACGCCTTCTCAGGTTGGTCCTGCTGTCTGCACGTGAACCGCGCTGTGTGTGTGTGTGTGTGTGTGTGTGTGTGTGTGTGTGTGTGTGTGTGTGTGTGTGTGTGTGTGTGTGTTGTGTGAGAGAGAGAGAGAGAGAGTGTGCGTGAGAGAGAGGGGGAGAGAGAGAGTGAGTGTGTGTTTGTGTGTATGTGTATGCATATGCATGTGTGTGTGTGTGTGTGTGTGTGTGTGTGTGTGTGGTGTGTGTGTGTGTGTGTGTGTGTGTGTGTGTGAGTGAGCACATATTGTGGTGTGTATGTGTGTGTGTGTGTGTGTTGGAGAGTGTGAGCGAAGTTCGCAACGAGTGGCCACATTTTTGATCGCCCTGGTTTTCCACGCGCTTGATTCTCTTTCTGACTTACTTTCTTTTTCCCGCTTTTTTTTTCTTCTGCTGTTGATATTTGTTCCAAACATGTTCATCCGTCCGCTGTGTTGGCCAGCCCAGTTTTTTGCACCCTTACTGCTTCCTCTTTCCTTCCGTTTTCTCGCCTTTTTTGTTTGGGAGTGAGCCATTAAGAACAGACAGTGTTTGTGTTTTCATCCTGACGGACCTTGCTGGGACACGAAGGCAAGTAGTATCCTTTGATGATGTGTTGACTTTCATTTGTTGCTGTGAGATACTGTAATGATTAATTTTAGATCAGGATTTGTTCTTCTACCACTTGTTTCAACAACAACAAAAATAATGGCGGATACAAACACAAAAATCTTGCCCGTGTTTATTCTATACATTCAGCTATCCAGTTTTGACCAAAGGCCTTTCACTACGGCGGAGATCTGTTCTTCTGTTGAAAAAAAAACTTCTGGCTTTGAATCGGTAGAAGGAGCACAGAGAATAGGGGGTCTTTGGAGGATTTATCCTCGCACGTCGGAAGCGTGACACAAGATTTTGATACAGGGGTTTGTTATTAGACGGGTACAGGTGGGGGGTATGGGGTGTCAGGGAGAGGTAGTACCTTTAGCAGGGGGGCTTGCCATGTCCTTTTCTAGGGCAGCTCGTCTGCCACTGGTCCTCACCTGTCACTCAGCTCACACCTGTGGCTCCTAGAAGCTGTCGCATGCAACAGCGGCCACTCCCCGGGCAACGGCTTTGGCAGGCCGGCTAAACCAGGTGTGGGTAGCCGTCGGGTCTGAAACCCTCGGTGAGTTAGGCTCGGGCTATGTCAGCCCTACTGCATGTGAAGACTGACTCCCGGCGGAACGAGCGAAAGAGATCATCGGTGATCCAACGGTTGTGAAGGCGGTGGCAGCAAGTGTTGTGGAGCGCTACGAGCATGGACGTGACACCCTGAGAAGTCCTGGTCATCCACTGCAGCCTGGCAGTCTCCCGTTGTAACGGTTCTCCGTGCCACTGGATCAAGGCTCCCAGGCCAGAGAGTGGGATTACCCCCGTGCAACGATTTTCCCACTATAAAACCTTCACGCACAGGTCCGTTATGCAACTCATCACCGTTCGAAAGTACTCGACGCCAAAAGCTGACTGCCGCCAGGGATCAACGCCACAGAGCAGCAGCAGCAGTGATCACGACAACGGACTTCCAGTGCCCCCACTGTTCCAGACTCTGCGCCTCCAGATTGGGGCTGCAGAGCCACCTCCGCGTACATCGATGAGTTGCAGAAACGCTAACGTCATCTTCGGATCCGAAGGACTACCATCACAGGTGGAAGTGAAAGAAAACAATCCTTTTTTTTGTCATTTCTAATAATGAAGAGCGAGAAATCCCAGCGACGAAACTTACCGTGAGTAATGTTCCTCTGTCTTTCTCCGATGTGATATTCGTAACAGTGGATAGTTTAATCAGCGTTTGAGTAGGGTGTGTGTGTGGAGAGTGGTGTGTGTGTGTGTGTGTGTGTGTGTGTTGTGTGTGGTGTGTGTGTGTGTGTGTGTGTGTGTGTGTTTGCGTTCGTGTCTGCTCAAGCGTCTATAGGTAGCTCTGAACAGATTTTGATGAAGGAGTACTGTTTTAAACTGACGCATGCTAAGGGGGGGGGGGGGGGGGGGGAAAGTCAAAGAAAAAAATCAGAAATAAAAGTGTGCTCATTACCAGGTATTAGAGTGGATCATAAAGCAAAATGG
>JAFLJL010018410.1:11066-33327 GCA_018398815.1 Conus ventricosus | reverse complement strand
TTCCACACCAACACCAGCTCGTTGGTTTCCTCTCTCTTTTATTTCAAATCATAGTTGGATCGAACCAACCACACCGATCTATTTGACGTACACATTAGTCATCATAAACATGAGGTATTACTGAAAAACAACAACAGAAAATCATTATCATTCATCATGAGAAATAGTTTCGTAAGGATAGATCAAACATTAATACGACACAAATCATTCAACTTATGCCAAGACAAGTATAAAGCGTTCATAATGGAATTGTGAAATCAGACATTAAAACAATAGGTCCTAGCTTCAAAGAAGATCTGAATATTGTCCCTGCAGCACATAAATATTCTCAAATTAAGGTGCAAGGATTTACAACAAAAAAGCGCAAAAGGCCTCCCCATTGTGAACGGTAGGAGGTAAAAACATGTCTTTGCAATCAACAACATAATTATTTCATAATCATAACATTAACAAATGGGATCTCCGTTGCGAACGGCAGAATCAACAACATAATTATTTCATAATCATAACATTAACAATAAGGCTCCCCGTTGCGAACGGCAGGAGTTACATACAGTCAGAAGTATGGATCATAATTTCATAGCGAGGAACAGTATTATATAGGAACATACACGAGTACGCACACGCAACACACACACACACACACACACACACACACACACACAAATGGAACTCCTCGTTGTGAACGGCAGGAGCTATGAACAATGAATGAAATTAATTACGATGTAATTTTCAATAGCAAGGCTTCTCTTGGGCGGTATACCAGTTACACAATTGTATGGAAAAAATCATCTGCGTGGTGTCCACATATATGATCAAATTCAAAAAGGACACATCTTGCACACCAGCCAGCCAACTAAACTGTTTGTCTTATTCAGGACACACCCCCACCTCAGGACAGTGCGCTACACGCCACGGCTCCTCACGTTTCACCCGTTAGGCCTACACCCCGGCCCAATAAGGCACAGCTGTTGCTTTTCAGCCCTGCAATGGACCCACAGGTGTAAACATTTCGAAAAGTGAATGCTTACAAGCTAACCGATCCAACAAACAAATGAACAGACAAAACCACCCAGTGGCTCCTTGAGCACAAAAATAGCCCATGAACGCACAAACAATCGGACAGCATCCAAGTAATTAACTGCCTAATTACTCAGCCAAGTAACCACGCGACCATTCAATCGCTCAAATCATAAAACAATTGAACAAACAGGTAAAACACTCGTTTGTAGACAGGTAGCAACCCAGACACACAAAGGAGTCATCAAACTACCTTCACTGACAGCATCTTAATCATTGGCACAGGTCCCTCGCGGTTTCCTCTCTGTGACTTAACCCTTTCCTCGCCAGCCAACAAGGGCGACGTTCACAAGTGAGTTTTATCCAGTGTTCGAACGCAAGGAATCTGCAGGGCACGTGTTAAACGTTATCTTCCAGTCACAATAAAAGACAGCAGCGACTGTAATTTATATTTTCTGGCATCGATTTGTTGATTACTAACAATACAATCTGTGATAATACTGAATGACTTTATAATTTCATTCTTATTAAGCACCAGCCCCTCCTTAGTTGCAGAGTTACTTGAACAATTGAAGGTGGAAATTTGGTATTTCATATTTCTAGTTAATAAGAAAATGGAGTTTGTAAAATAAACCTGTAAGAACATAGAACTTTTAACTTCCATTTACTAGTGTTGTTTCACTGAGATCTGCCCTCACTCTAGGTAAAACTTAGCCAAACCAAAGGCAAAAATCACCAATATACCTTTAATTCACAAACACCTGAATAACAGAATCAGCGTCACAGCCTTCACCACACTCTGCTCAGTGAAGAAATGATCTCAGAGCCAGAACGCTGGGAGTATATAGGCCTCCCAGCCCCTTTCAACGAGATCTTTCGAGAAACTCCTTTGTAGCCTGAGTCACAATAGAACCACTTGAAGCGTCTGATGAGGCCAGATCCAGCTTCACTGGGCTGCTCTTGAACTGACATTCTGTCCCCCAGGGCCCGACAAACGACGAGGCCGACCGTCATGTAAGTGGCTGGTTCTGGAGGAGTGCCCCTCGGCCTATACTTAGTCTTCCAGGCCAAGCCATCCAGACCAGCCATGGTCAAAGAGAGGCTCAAGACCAATTCCGATGTGGCTGAAGTCCAATGGCTGTCTCTTCTAAACCAGTCTGCCCAGAACAGCCATAGGCAAATTTTCTGCTGGGTGACCAGCCTCTTAACTGGCATTCCGAACTACCAGCTAGGTTATACCCCTCACTGTGATCCTATCCCACCTTTGCGGGATTAACCACTGCAAACTCTCTGTTCTCAAAAGTTGGGCAGAATCATACCTTTTACAGTTATAACAATAAACAATGAGAAAAAAAAAAAGAAAAAGGGAAAGAAGTAAATGTAAAACAAAAGGAAACGAAGGAAGGACAGAGAAGAGCAATAAGTGAGGAAGAAAGACAGATATATTTTTAAAGGAGAGAGAAGAAGAGAGAGAGAGAAGAGAGAGAAGAGAGAGAGAGAAGAGAGAGAGAGAAGAGAGAAGCAGAAGAACGAAGAAGAAGGAGGAAGAAAAGGAGGAGGAAGAAAAGGAGGAGGAAGAAAAGGAAACAGACAAGTAAATGAAGGATAAAGAAAGAAAATGTAAACGAAATGTAAAAGAAAATGTAAACGAAATGTAAAAGAAAATGTAAACGAAATGTAAAAGAAAATGTAAACGAAATGTAAAAGAAAATGTAAACGAAATGTAAAAGAAATGTAAATGAACTGTAAAAGAGCACAGGAATGACAGAAAAAGAAGGAAAGACAGAGAATAAGAACGCGACGTGTCTACAGAACGACACGAATCTTCCAATGGAATGCAAACACCCATCCATAACAAACGAGTCGCCACCCCCTCCCCCCTTCAATCCTACACTGTCTGTCTGTCTGTCACAGCCTCTGCTCTTCCCGTCTCTCTGAGTGCCCTCCTCGTCTCTCTCCCTGTCCTTCATCTGTCTTTCTCTTTTTCATGTCTCTCTGTTCTTCTCTGTCTCTGTCTCTGTCTCCTTTCCTTCTCTGTCTCTCTGTCTCTCTCTTCTGTCTCTATCCTTCTCTGTCTCTGTCTCTCTTTGTCTCTGTCTCTGTCTCTCTCTCTCTCTGTCTTGCCTCTCTCTTTCTCTGTCTTCTCTGTCTCTGTCTCTCTCTGTTTCTCTTTCTCTGTCTTTCTCTCTCTGTCTCTCTCTCTTCTCTCTGTTCTGTGTCTCTCTTTTCTGCTCTGTTCTGTGGTCTCTCTCTTTCTGTCTCTCTCTGTCTCTCGTCCGTCTCTGTCTCTCTCTCTCTCCGTCTGTCTGTCTCTCTGTCTCTGTCTCTTTCTTTCTCTGTCGCTCTCTTTTGTCTGTCTGTCTGTCTGTCTGTCTCTGTCTGTCTCTGTCTCTCTCTCTTCTCTCTCTCCTTCTCTTCTCTCTTTCCTTCTCTCTCTCTCTCTCTCTCTCCCCTCTCTCTCTCTCTCTCTCTCTCTCTCTCTCTCTCTCTCTCTCTCTCTCTCTCTATCTGGTGGACTGCGCACGCTGCAGAGATGTCCAGTACGTGGGTGAGACAGGTCAGGCGGACAAGAAACGATTCCACAGACACCGTTCAGACATCAAGGCTCAGCGCATGGGACCCCCAGGACAAGCGACGACCAGGGAGGGGGACAAAAGGGAAACGCTGGTCGCTCGACACTTCCAGAGCACAGACCACCACCTGGACGACCTGAGAGTGACCGTGATTGAGCAGATCGGGGCGACAGAACCAGCACAGACCACCACCTGGACGACCTGAGAGTGACCGTGATTGAGCAGATCGGGGCGACAGGACCAGCACAGACCACCATCTGGACGACCCGAGAGTGACCGTGATTGAGCAGATCGGGGCGACAGGACCAGCACAGACCCCATCTGGACGACCTGAGAGTGACCGTGATTGAGCAGATCGGGGCGACAGCACCAGCACAGACCACCATCTGGACGACCTGAGAGTGACCGTGATTGAGCAGATCGGGGCGACAGGACCAGCACAGACCACCATCTGGACGACTGAGAGTGACCGTGATTGAGCAGATCGGGGCGACAGGACCAGCACAGACCACCATCTGGACGACCTGAGAGTGACCGTGATTGAGCAGATCGGGGCGACAGGACCAGCAGCCCATACAGTGCGCAAGCAGAGGAAAGATTCTGGAGGTACAAACTAAAAACTATGCACCCGGCTGGACTGAATGTCTGGGATTAGCCCCGGTGTGTGTGTGTGTGTGTGTGTGTGTGTGTGTGTGTGTGTGTGTGTGTGTGTGTGTGTGTGTGTGTGCGTGCGCGCGCGCGCGCGCCCGTGTGTGTGTGTGTGTGTGTGTGTGTGTGTGTGTGTGTGTATGTATGTGTGTGTATGTGTGTGTGTGTGTGTGGTGTGTGTGTGTGTGTGTGTGTGTGTGTGTGTGTGTGTGTGTGTGTGTTGTGAGTGTGTGTGCGTGTATGAGTGTGTGTGTGTGTGTGTGCGTGCGTGCGTGCGTGCGTGCGTGCGTGCGTGCGTGCGTGCATATATATATATATTTTATATATATATATATATATATATATATATATATATATACATATATATATATATGTGTGTGTGTGTGGTGTGTGTGTGTGTGTGTGTGTGGTGTGTGTGTGTGTGTGTGAATACTTACAGTTGAATTTCACAAGATTAAACTTGAGGCTTCCCCTTTACACCCTCTTTCTTCCCCCTCCCTCTCCCCACCCTTTCCACGCCCAGTTCCTCCCTCCTCTCTTTTAGTTTTATTCTTTTATCGCGGTGATTCACGGGTCTGCCTTTATTATTGTTCAGGAAGATATACATGTGCGCATGCGCGCTAGCGCTCAGGTATAGGGTGTGTGGTGGTGTGTGTTGATCATGTTCAGCTGCTGAACTCTTGTATTTAAAAAAAACCGTGCATTTTAAATAAGCTTAGTTTTTTATTTTAATTTTTTTTATAAACATTTCTTTAATGAACAGATGTGTACATAAACAACTTATTGAACTGAAGAAACAACAAGCAAATGCTTATAATGTGCTCAGTGACGCTGCCTTTGATACCATTGATCACTCCACCCTCCTCACTAGACTTCAACATACTTTTGGCATCTCTTCTCACGCTTTGGCATGGTTTTATTCTTACCTTTCTGGTCGAACCCAAATTGTCTCTGTCAATGGTTTTTCTTCAAGCTCTGCTGACTTGAATTATGGTGTTCCCCAAGGCTCTGTCCTTGGTCCCATTCTGTTTGTTCTATATACCCAACCCATCTCTGACATTGTAGCCCATCAGGACATTTCACACCACTGCTTCTCTGATGACAATCAAATCTATATTTCTGGTGACATCTCTCTCCTCTCCTCCATCATCGATCGCTCACAGCTCTGCAATCTCTGACATAAAGGCATGGATGACTTGCAACAAACTTCAGTTAAACAATGACAAAACTGAACTGATCTTCATTCTCCCAAAACGGCTCATGTCTACAATCTCTGTTCCTTCTTCTGTCCAACTTGGTACCTCTCTCATTCAGACCTCTACCACTGTGCGAAATCTAGGCGTTGTACTTGATCAGACACTCTCTTTTCAAAATCAGATTTCTTCTATCTGCCGTGCCTGCTACTTGGAGCTTCGGCGAATCAGTTCTGTGCGCCACCTTCTGTCTGAAGAAGCCACCAAGACTCTGGTTTCTGCTTTCATTCTTTCAAGACTTGACTACTGTAATTCTCTTCTTGCTGGCTGTCCACAGAATCTTCTTGCAAAATTGCAGAAAGTCCAAAATAATGCTGCTCGCCTTGTCTCGAAATCTCCGAAAACCTCTCATGTTTTCTCCCTTGCTTAAATCTTTGCACTGGCTTCCTGTTGAAAAACGCATCAAGTACAAACTTTCTTTGCTCTGTTACAAGGCATTGGATGGCCTCGCTCCATCTTACCTCTCTAAACTTCTGTCGACCTATACTCCTTCCAGACAGCTTCGCTCTTCCTCTGACACTCGCATTATGCAGATCCCTCGTTTTCGGGCCAGAACACTTGGTGAACGTTCTTTTACTTTTCAGGCTCCTTCCTGCTGGAACAATCTCCCTTCTGCACTCCGAAACTCAAACAGTCTTTCTTCTTTCAAGTCCTCCCTCAAAACAACTCTCTTCAAAACATAATTTTTCTGCTCCTTCGCTGTGTGTGGGTGTGTGCGCGTGTGTGTGTGTTTTGTGTGTGTGTGTGTGTGTGTGTGTGTGTGTGTGTGTGTGTGTGTGTGTGTTTGTGTGTGTGTGTGTGTGTGTGTGTGTGTGTGTGTGTGTGTGTGTGTGTGTGTTAGGGCTTATTGCTGTAAGCGCTTAGGGCTTTTGTTTAAGATTAAGCGCACTAAATGTTCCTTATTATTATTATTATTAACATTTAACAACAAAAAACACATCGGCGGATTGCATAATTTCAACATTGACACGTAAGACACACACAAAATGTTGAATATTATATGGTCGTTTTAAGTTCGGTGTTTCATTCTTTCAGTTCGGGGCCATGGTTACAACTGAAGAAGCTTTGAATAAAGCGAAATATATTTTGCACTTACACCGGGTGTTTGTAGTTTCTTTTAACCATTCTCTCTCTCTCTGTCTCTCTCTCTCTGTCTGTCGCTCTCTCCGTCTCTGTCTCTGTCTCTGCCTCTTACACCAAATAGAATACAAGTGAGCAGAGAGAGAGAGAGAGGAGAGAGAAGAGGAGAGAGGGGGAGAGAGAAGAGAGAGGGGAAGAGGAGAGAGGGGAGAGAGGGGAGAGAGAGAGGAGACACACACACACACACACACACACACACACACAGAGAGAGAGAGGAGAGAGAGAGAGAGGAGGGGAGAGAGAGAGAGAGAGAGAGAGAGAGAGAGAGAGAGAGAGAGAGAGAGAGAGAGAGAGAGAGAGACGAAGAAGAGAAGAAGAGAGAAGAAGAAGAAGAAGAAAAAGATGAAAAAAAAGAAAAGAAGACAGAAAAAGAAGAAGAAGGAAAACAGGCAAGAATGAAACAGAAAGAAAAGAAAGAAAGCCCGAACGGACAAAAGGAAAAAGAAAAGAGAAGGAAAGGAAAACATTTCAAGAAATTAACAAAAAAAAGATCCCAATAAATTTGGGGAAAAAAAGAAATAAAAGGAAGAAAGAAAAAAGGTAGAAAAAAAAAAGACCCACACCCCACCCCAAAACAAAACACACACAACCACACACCCCCCCAAACACACCAGAGGTTTGAAAGAAAAAAAGGAGGGAAGGAAAAAAGAAGAAAAAAGGAAAAAAGGAAAAGCTGAAGCCCAGAAGGGACAAAAAGGAAAAGAACGAACCCCAAAAAAAAGAAAAAAACCCCCCCGGAAAAGAAACATTGTGCTTTTGGAAAAGGAGATTGATTGATTGTTTGATTATTGATTGTTTTTTTATCCCAAAGGATGAAGTTTTGGGGAAAAAAGCCTAGTCTTACAATCTGCCCTTGTAAAGGCAAACTTTTTTCCCGCACTATAATTCATACGAAAATTCAACATCCCAACATGTTAATTTTAATTTCCCTACAATGAAAAAGAAAAGGTCTTTAAAAAGCATAATGAGATGGGGGATGTAAAAAAAAAGGGAAAAATTTTAACAAACAAAAAACAAACAAAAAACTACAGAGAGAGAGGGGGCAGAGGGGGTGGGGAAGAGAGAACGGTAGGTGGGGGGAAGGAGGAAAGGGAAAGGGGTTAGAAAGGGTGGGAGTGGGGATGGCGATTTTAACGGGAGTGGGTTTTTTTTTTGGGCCGTTTTATTCAACATTTTTATGGTTCCCCCAAAAGGAACTTAGCGAATGGACGTTATTGTAATCAAATTAATTTAACTACTGAGAAAAAAATTTGTTTATGAAAAATTTTTTCCTTGGGGGGTTTTTTAAAGTGGGGATCATTGAAATCAAATTAATTTAACTACTGAGACTTTTAAAAATGTTTATGAAAATTGTTTTTTGGAAAGGTTTTTAAAGTTTATGTTTTGTAAATTCGTGGAAGTGAGTTCCAGACATAGGGGCCCGGGAGTAAGCTAGGTTTTTTTTGTTTTGAAAAATTGCGGGGGGGGGAGAAGGAATTTGTCGGGGCCAGAAAAAACCCTGTTCGTTTCTTGAAAAAAGGGCTTGATATAACATGGCTTTGTACCTGTAAAGATTGTAACTTAAATGATGTTTGGGGAATTCCTTTTCCCCTATTAAAAGGAAGTATGTTAAGCGCTTTTATTTTTTAGTCGTTGTTTAAGTTCCGCTGGAGGGAAAGTAGCTTTGTGCCCCCGTCTATGGAGGGAATTCAGCTTTTTTTTGGGGGACGTCATTCTCCCCGTCCCACACTGTTGAGGGAAATTATACGTGAAATTATGGGGTGCATTGAAAAAAGTTTAAGCCCCTTTATGTTGAGTAGGTTTCAAAATTGAGAAAACCGGGGAAAAGGTTTTTTTTGGGGATTCCCCGCTTTAATTTTATTAGAGGAGAATTGCCATTTAAATTTCTTTATTAAATCTTTTCCCCCTTTAAAAACCACAAAATGCTCGTCTACTGCTCGATAAAAGTGCCATTAAACTGAAGTTTTAGGCAAAAGAGGGTCAATTTGGTTTTTTTTGGTTTGGTATCTATAATTTAGTTTTGGGTTTTTGGGCCCTGGGTGTATGCCCAAAAATTTGATTTAATACCAGTTAAACGGCGTTTAGATTTCCGGGGGAAAGTTTTATATTGTTTTGATCACTACCATTCTTTTTGGAGCGACGAGTATCCCCCAAATTTTGTGGGGACCTTTTCATCTGTTTGGAAAATGGTTTTTCTTTGTGAAGGGAAAATTATTTAGGGGGCCTAGTAGGGGCCCCTGGGGGGACTCCATTTTTGGGCCCAAAGTTGAAGTGGGGGTTTTTTTCCCATTAAGCCCCCAAATCGGGTTTCCTTTCGTTCAAGAATATTGGAATAATGAGATTGTGGGGGTTTGTTTCGGGGGGAAGACGATAGTTTTTTAGAAGAATGGAATAAATAAACAAAAATCAAACGTTTTTTTGAAGCCCAAAAAAAGAAAACCCCCTTTTCTTTTGTGATTGGTTATTTTTGAAAGTTTGAGTCACACATTGTGATAATGTTTGTGTGGCAGGAATGATTAGTGGGGAAATCCAGTTGGAGGGGGTTTGAAATGTTTTTTTTCTCCATGAACTGAGATACGTGTGGGGTTGTTGGTCTTTAAAGGGGTTTGGAAAAGAATAAAATATTTAGGATTTTAGGTCTAAAATTTAAATTTGGACCCGACAAATCATTTGTTTTGGGGGGGGGGTTACTTTGGCTTTTTTGGGAACGCCTGAGGGAAAACATTAGTTTAAGGGGTAGATTATTTTTTTATGTAAAGAAATCATCAATGAAAGGGTTTAGAGGGGGGTTTTGAGAAAAAAATGGGGGGGAAATTTTATCAGGCCCCAGGGGATTTTTTTTTCTTTAATTGCGCTTTTGTGCAAGAGAGAGAGAGAGAAAAGAGAGAGAGAGAGGGAGAGTGGAGAGGGGGAGAGAAAAGGGGGGAAGAGAGGGGGAAGGAAAAGAGAGAGAGGAAAAAAAAAACAAAAAAAGAAAAAGGGAAAAAGGAAAATCCCGAGAGAGGAGGGAGGAGGGGAGGGGAGAGAGAGAGAGAGGAGGAGGAGGAAAAAGAAGTACCTAAAAGACACTGCACCCCCTTAAAACCGGAAAACACTGTCAAAAGTTCGGGAAAGCCCCCCCAAAACCCCGAATCGCGGGCCCCCTCCCCTGTCCCCCCTTGCATAAACCCCTTTCCAAAAGGCCCAAACCCACAGGGACAACACCAAAAACCCCCGGAACTTCCATCCAGTAAGGCAGACAATCAGGAATCCCCTTCAAGGTTTTGGGGGATTACTTGCGAAAACGCACACCCCCCGCCCCCCCCGCCACCACACAAACACATTGTTTTTTTAGCAATCCCCCCGGGGAGGGGCCCCTTTAAAACCCCAAAGGAAACCCCTTTCCCAAAGACCCTTGGTTAAACGTCCCGCCCCCCAAAAATTTTAAAGGGCCCAAAAGAGAGAAAGAGAGAGGGAGGGAGGAGAGGGAAGAGAGAGAAGAGAGAGGGGAAAGGGAAAAGGGGAGAGAAGAGGAAAGAGAGAGAGAGGGAGAGAGAGAGGAGAGAGAGAGAGCGGGGGTGGGGAGGGGAAAGGGGGGGTTTGGCAGGGGGAAAGATGGAGGGGGGGGGAGGGGGGGGGGGGGGGGGGGAATTTTTTAGGTCTTTCTTTTGGCCCGGGTAAGAACGAAATTTAACAAAAACAACAGAAACATATAGACAGTTTCAGAATTAGTAAAAATAATAAAAAAACATTTTACATAGACAGTTATGCAGAAATTGAAATTTAATAAAAAACAACGAACATCCCCCGTTTTGGGCCGACATTATTTAACACAAAATACCCCCCGAAAAACATGGGGACGTTATGTAGCCCTTGTAAACAAATATAAAAACCCTTTTCCCTGGGACAGTTATGTAGATTTTGTAACACAAAATAACAGAAACTTGGGACAGTTTGTAAAATTTGTAACACACCCCCCCCCAAAGCCCCATATCCGTTATGCAAAACATGTAACAATAAAAACAAAAATTTTAAATAGACAGTTATGAGAAAAATTAGAAAACCCCAAAAAAAAAAACGCAACATAGCAGTTATGCAAAAAATTATTTTAACCCCCAAAATTCCCACAGAACATAGACAGTTTTGCAGACATTGTAACACAAAAAAACACAGAAACCCTAGCCCGTTTTTTCAAAAATTTTGTAAAACATCAAACTTACGAGATGAAGCAGGTTATTCCTTGTAAAATGCAAAAACCCAAATTTAGGGTGGAAAAACCATATTCTTTTTTTTTTTATTTAAAAAAAGAACCCACAAAAAAACAACACCTCAAAATAGATCTAATCCCTAAATTGATGACCCCAATATGTCAGCTTGCCTGATTGATGACCCCATATGTAAAGTTGCTTGCTTTTGATGACTCCATATGTCCCCCTTCCCCGTTTGGGCTGACCCCATTGTCAGCTTCCCTGTTTGACTGACCCCAGGTGTACCCTTCCCCTCATGGGATCCAAAAGTCAGTTGGGCCTGATTGAGGCCCTCCAGGGGTCAGCTTGCCGGTTTGGGACTGACCCCATATGTCAGCTTGCCTCTTTAAAACCCATATTTTCCAGTTTGCCTCTTAAATAACCCCTTATGAAAGTTGCCTCATTAAATCCATATGTCGTTGCCTTTCATTGACCCCCTTTTATCAGCTTCCCTCTTTGACTGTTTCCCATATGTCAGTTCCCTATAGATGACCCTTTTTATGTCGCTTCCCCTCATTGACCCCATGTCAGTTTGCTCATTTTTTTCCCATTTGTGGGGGCCCTTTGCTCATTAAAAGGACCCCCATTGTCGTTTGCCTCATGGGACTGATTCCATTGTCGCTTACCTCATTAAATCCATATGTCAGTTTAAACCTCTTTGTTTTTCCATATGTAAAGTTTTGCTGTTTGACTGACTCCATATGTCAGCTTGTTCTTTGGGCAAAATCCATTGTCGTTGCCTGATTGACTCCCTTTTCATATTTTCAGTTTTCCCTCTTTAAACCCTGTTTCCCAATATGTCAGCTTGCCTCATTGACTGATTGCGTAGGTCAGCTTGCCTCATTGACTGATTGCATGGTCAGCTTGCATCACAGAACAGCTCGCAGAAACAACTGATTCTATAGGTCGGCTTGCATCACAGAACAGCTTGCAGAAACAACTGATTGCATAGGTCAGCTTGCTTCACAGAACAGCTTGCAGAAACAACTGATTGTCTAGGTCAGCTTGCTTCACAGAACAGCTGCAGAAACAACTGATTGCTAGGTCAGCTTGCATCACAGAACAGCTTGCAGAAACACATAGCAACAACCCCTTTACCGTACGATCATCCAAATCTATCCTTGCACTTCAAAGCGTGAACTTGATGCAGATGTGCTTGTTCAAACAGCTGCAAACCCCACTGATCGACGTGAAGCTGCTTAAACGCTGCGACAAAGGATTGCGGTAATGATTAGAGACTTTGCTTAACAGAACCTACAACTATCCCCTTTCGTCCGTCTCATTGTCAATAACGTATGCGTTCATCGACTGCTAACTTCCTGATACAATGTTGTTTATAACCTTTAACGCTTCTGACGATCTCTGCCATCTCCTCTCTCTTTAGCTCCCCTTGCCGTGGGGCTGCCTTCTCATGTGATGTGGGTTGGTGTAGTTGTTATCCCGGCGCGCTATGCAACATCGTGCGTGCGTGCTGCCGCTCTCGCCGCGCGGTGTGTTGTATGCGTGTCGCCTGGCTCACTACCCGAAAAATTGCCGGCACGCCGTTGAACACACACACACACACACCACAGCACGCACACATATGCTCACACACACGACCACACATTTAATTCACACTTTGATTACATGCACACGCACACACACATTACACAAGACATGTTTTGATAATAGTTGATATGTCTCGCCTGATCTGACGTTGCAATAGCTTTTCTGATAAGTCACATTCCTCCATGTAAAGCCCGCGTCGACCACACACACACAGCCCAACGTCACACACACACACCACACACACACACACACGACCACGCACGACGCACCACACGCACGCATACACAACACACACACCACACACACACCACCACACCACACACACACACACACCACAACACACACAACACACACACACACACACACACACACACACACACACACAACACACACACACACACCAAGAATAAAGAACATGAAAAGAGCAGACAGCCATTACAGTTTATTATGTCACTGTAACAACCATGCCTCTACAATCCATTCTCACCCAGGCTGAACAGCCGACTGAAGCATGTTGTTTCATCGATACTTATCAATCACAGGTGGGTTAAAAATATTTTCAATCACAGGTTGGTTTAATCAATACTATCAATGACCGATGGGTTCAGTCAATGCTATCAATCACAGGTGGGTGTAATCAACACTATCAATCACAGGTGGGCTAAATCAATATTTTCAGTCACAAGTGGGTGTAATTAATTTTTCAATTACAGGTGGATTTAATCAATGCTAATCAGTGACCAGTGGTTTTAATCAATACTATCAATCACAGGTGAGTTTGATTAATACTATGAATAACAGTTGGGTTTAATCGATACTATCAATCACAGGTGGCTTTAATCAATACTGTCAATCACAGGTGGGTTTTAATCAGTACTATGAATCACAGGTGAGTTAAATCAATACTATCAATCACAAGTGGGTTTAATTAATACTGTCAATGACAGGCGGGTTTAATCAGTATTGTCAATAACAGAAGATTTAAATCAATACTATCAATCTTAGGTGGGTTTAATCAATACTATCAATCACAGGTAAGTTTTAAACATCGGCAGGAGGAAAAGAAAACGCAGGAATGGGGGAGGACTGTGTGTGGTGGTGTGGGGGTAGAGGTAGAAGTGGGAGTGGGGTGGAGGGGAGGGAACTTTAACGTTCCTCATTCATGCAAGACCAGTCAAAAGAGAACACGACGAAACTTTCAGCAAGCACCAAGCTTTCCCCAAATCAAACCAAATGAACTTTTTCAACAGGGGTCCTTTTCAAATGTGAGGACGTAAAAAAGAAAGAAAGAAAGGTATAAAGAAACAAAACAAAACAAACAAACACCCCAAAAATAAAAAAAAGAAGAAGAAGAAGAAGAGAAGAAGAAGAAGAAGAGAGAAGAAGAAGAAGAAGAAGAAGAAATCAGCCTGTTTAAAATGCACAGAAGTAAACAAAAGAAAGATAGAAAGAAAAAATAAGGGGAAAATATGAGAGAGAGAAAAAGGCGTAAAAGACGAAAGAAGAAGAAAGAAGAAGAAGAAGAAGAAGAAGAAGAAGAAGAAGAAGAAGAAGAGGAAGAGGAGAGGAGGAGAAACAGGATGGAAAATCGATGATTAACAAATAAACGCCTTTAAACACTTTTTAGTGTACGCCATGAGATCTTGTACAGTTAAACTTATAGCACAGGACACCTTGCCAACATATGTTCAGTCCACATAAAACCAGTACAACCGAACGTAAATACAGTACATCCAACATCTAGTTACTCGTACAACACAAACAATTGTACTTTTTCAGAAACATTCATTGTTTCAAAATAGGAAAGTACGTAAAAAATCACCCCAACTCCCCTCACCCCTGCTGAACTTAACCGTCTTCATCTGAAAAGACAAGTAGTCTTACTTCTGTTTTTGGCAAGATGTATTTAAATTTTCACTTTTTTACTGTTCTATATTTAGAAAAATCGTTTTGACTTAAACAGGGGAAAAACATACACAAGACCAACAAGGAAAAAAACGGACAAAATATCTCAGTTTTTTTTTCAAATCATTTTAAACCCACCAATTTACACGAAAATCATCGAAAAAACCCCACCAAATTAACGCAAATCTTTGTTAAAGCCACCCAAAAAGAAAATCTTTGTTAAAGCCCCCCAAAATTACCCCAAAATTTTTTAAAACCCCACCCAATTACACGCAAATCATTTTTTAAAAGCCCACCCATTACCGCAAACTTGTTTAAAGCCCACCCAATTACACCAAATCATTGTTAAAGCCACCTTTACACGCAAACATTGTTAAGCCCCCCCAAATTTACCCGCAAATCATTGTTAAGCCCACAAAATTACACCAAATCATTTTTTAAAAGCCCCCCCAAATTACACGAAATCATTTTTAAAAAGCCCCCCAATTACACGTATTTGTCAGTGTCGTCAACAAGGTGTTTCCCACTCTGCGCAAGTTTGCAGACGACACCTCGCTGCTGGCTTCACCCTCAATAACGACGAAACAGTTACGGGCACGCCGTGGATGAACGGGAAATTTGGTCCCCAAAAAATCCTGGAGCAATGTGCCAAGCCAAGGAGATCGCGGGACTTCGGGAAAACAAGCCCCACACCGAGGCCCTGTCCAGGGGTGAGCCGTCGAGATCGTCGAGACTAAAAGTACTTAGGACCTCTCGCCCAAACTAACTGGTCCCCAATGCAAACGCGTGTGCAAAAGGAAAACCAGAGACTTTTCTCCTGAGAAAGCGCGACGTTCCGTGTCACCCCACAGACCCTCCGTTTGTACTACCATCGACCACAAAATGAAATGGCCTTAAACCAACTGGTTACCAAAAAGAGTCCCAAGAGCAGACTGGAAAGCTGGAGAAATAGTCAGAAAGGGCAGCCTCCTCGGGGGGAAAAGCTAGACCCATGAGCGGGGGTTCCCAGGTGGGGCCATTTAAAAGCTTGAAAAGATCCGAGCAGACAACCACCCCCCACCCACGAGGTGCGGGCTCCAAGACCCCAGGGGGAAAATCTTCCCGGGTCCTGGGGAGTTTCAGTCCCCGGGAAACCCCGCGGAAAAACCCCCTTCCTCCACCCCGAAACCCCTCTTCAATGAGGGGTTAATGAGAGAAGGGGAGAATGTGTCCCTTTAATGTTTTGGGTTTTAAATACTGACCCCTGGGGCGTGTTTTGCGTTGTGCCTCGTGTTGTTGAGTAGTGGGGGGGGTTTGTGTTGTGTTTTGTGTGGGTTGTGTGTGGGTGTGTGTGTGTTTGTGGTTGGGTGTGGTGGGTGGGGGGGGGGGGGGGGGCGGGGGGGGGGGGGGGGGATGGGGGTGAGCATGCATGGTGCTAGGGTTATTTTCCCCCCCCCCCTCCCCCCCCACAAAATTTTTTTAAGTCCTTTTTACAGTGTTGTGTGTGTGTGTGTGGGGGTGGGTGTGTGTGGTGGTGTGGTGTGTGGTGGGTGTGTGTGGTGTGGTGTGTGTGTGTAGGTGGTGTGTGTGTGTGTGTGTGTGTGTGTTGTGTGTGTGTTTTGGCCTGTGGGGGGTGTGTGTGGTGTGTGGTGTTGTGGTGGTGTGAATTTGATGACCCCCCCCCCTTTGAAGCATCTTTTCTTTTCTATCCAAATTATAAATCAATGTTTTGACTTTGATTGTCTTTTTTACGTTTTATTTTACTTTATGAGTTTTGCATGGGCTTTTGAAATTTTGGTTCTTATTTTTTCCCTTTCTACATTTGTTAGGGAATGTTATTTTTTTAAACGTTCAAAAGTTTTACTGTGTTTGTGTGTGTGGTGTGTGTGTTGTTTGTGTGGGTTGTGTGTGTGGTGGTGTGTGTGTGTGTGTTTTTTAAAATAAATGAATTTACTACTTAATTACTTTTTACATTTAAAAAATCTACTTTCTGTGATATCAGGGCTGTGAAAAAATTTCATTGTTTAAATGTAGTTGTATTGTTACTAAATAAACATTAGTTATGTGTGTATGTATGTTTTATGTGTGTGTGGTATAATGGGGTGTAGCGTGGGGTTTACAGTTAAAAAAAGTGTATTTAGGGAGATGTATTATGTGTGGTGTATGTGTATGATATAAAAAATTTAATTATGTATATGAAAAAATATATATATATATATTTTAATTTTTTTTTTAATAAAAAAATTTAAATAAAATGTCAAGATGTTTAAAAAGGAAAGGTTAAACTCGGGGTTTAAAAAACCAAAAATTTTTGTTTCGAGCTTGCTGTCGTCATTAGGAGTTTTTGGTTTCCCACCGCCGATGTTATAAAAGCTTTGGGGTGTTTGGGGTTGTTTCCCACTGGGGGTTGGCTGCCCGTTTTTTTGGGGGGTTTTAGGTTTTTGTTTTGGGGTGTTTTCACTAAAACGATTTCCTTTTATGCCTGCATTGTTACTTTTTCTGTTTTGGGTTAAAAGTTGCCAAGTTGGGTTTTGCATTATAACCCATTTTTCAGTCAAACACAGTTGCCCCTTTTTTTAAACATTGCTGATGTGATGCTCTTTTTATGTTTTTCCCAGGAAAATTTGTAGCTTTTTTTTGCATTTTTAAGTTTCCCAATATTTGCTCTTTCTTTTGGGTTTTTATATTTTTCTTTTGAATGACTTTTTGTGGTTTGAAAATCGGGTTTTTTGAAGGGGTTTTCAGGTCCCATTATTTTTTTTTTCATTTTCGAGTTCTTTCCTGGTAACAAGTTTTTGGGAGACATTTTTTGTTTATGGGCACTGGCTCCTTTCCGTGCAATTGCAAATTTCCTTTTTTTTTACCTTCTTTGCTGTGTTGTTTTCTTTTGTTGGATGCCAATCAGGTTTTTGAGGTTGGGGAACCGATTTCGAAAGTTTGACAGTGTTTTGTTAAAAATTTTGGACAATTTGTGCTCTTTTGGAAAAGAAGTTCTGGATTTTGAAGAACTTTTTCCCATGTTTGTTTTGAGTTTCCCGTCAAAAGGGGGGGGTTTTACCCTTGATTTTTCTTTTTTCCCATTTTTCTTGCTTTTATTTGTGTTGTTTTCCGGGTTGTATTTTGGTTTGTAATTGTACCCCCTTTTGTAGTGCCTCCTGGTATTCCCCTGCTGCATTTTTAACACTCTCCATTGCAGACAGGGTTTTAAGTCTCTTGTTTTTTGCCCTGGGGTTGGTCTTTAATACAGATGGTGGATGGTTACTTTTGGGGGTACATAAAGGGTACGTTGGGTTTTTTGTATGGTTATATATAGGTTTTGAATCCAGTGTTATTTAATAGTTCACTACCTTTTTGTTTTTCAAAGGGATTTTTAAATTGGGTTTTGGAAGATTTTGCATAGTTTTTCTTCTGTTTTTGATGGTTTTGGGGTTTTTTGTTAGTGCAGCAAGGCCACTCTCTGTACAGTCCGACTTGTTTTTTCCAGTTTTTCTTGATGTTGGACAGATGAATAGCCGACCAGTTCACATTTTTGCACCTCAATGAACCCAGGTTACTCAAATTTGGTTTTTGTTGGTTTTTTCCGATCCAGGTTTCATTTTTGCGTTGTAATTTTTTGGTGTGGAAAGATTTCCATTTTGACCCTTTTTTGACCCTGGAAATCATTCTCCAAAACCCCGAAAACATTACTAAAACACAGAAATGAAACCTGATCGGAAAAACCAAAAGAAACTCAAAATTTCTAAAACCCTGGGTTCAAAAATGGTGCAGAAACAGTGAACTGCGGACTTTTATGCTGTCCAACATCAAAAAAAAAACCCGGGAAAAAAAGTCGGACTGTACAGAGCGAGGCCCTTTCTGCACTAACAACAACCCAAAACCATCGAAAAAAAGAAGAAAGAACTATCAAAAACTTCCAAAACCCCAAATTTAAAAATCACCATTGAAGCAAACAAAAAAAGGGAGGGAACTACTTTGGGGATAACACTGGGTCCAACAACCATATATATAAACCTACAAAAACCAACGATACCCCCTTTTTGTACACACCAAAAATAACCACCACCCTCTTTTTAAAGACCTACCCCATGGCTAAACAAAGACATCAAACCGTCATGCAATGGGGGTGTTAACAATGCAGCAGTGGAATACCAGGGGGCACTACAAAAAAAATGGATACAATTACAATACAATACAACCCCAACAAACAAATAAAAGCAAGAAAAAAGGAAAAAAAAAAATCATATGGTAAACCCCCCATACGACGGGAAAACCAAAACAAACAAGGGAAAGAATTCTTCAAAATCCTAGCAACTTCATTTCCAAAAAGCACAAACTGTCCAAAATATTTAACAAAAACACTGTCAAACTATCGTCTCTGATGCCCAAACCCCAAAAACCGATTGACGCATCCAACAAAATGAAAATCAACACAGCAAAGAAGGGGGAAGAAAGGAAAACTTTTCAATTGCACGAGAAAGGGGGCAGTGCCCACAAAAAAAAAAATGTCCCACAAAAAAATTGTAAACCAGGGAAGTAACATCAGAAAAAGAAAAAGAAACATACGGGGTCACTGAAAAACCCCTTCAAAACAATAGCAAACCCAAACAGCATTCAAAAAAGAAAAAAATAAAAAAACCCAAAAAGACTAGCAAATATACTGGAAAAAAAGATGCAAAAAAAAGCTACAATAACCGGAAAAACATAAAAAAGCATCACCATACAGCAATGTTTTAAAAGGGCAACCTGTTTTGACTGAAAAATGGTTGATACACAAACCACACTTGGCACCTTTTAAAACCAAAAAAAGAAAAGTAAACAATGCGGCATAAAAGGAAATCGTTGTTAGTGAACACACCCAAAACAAAAAACCAAAAAACCCCCCAAAACCGTGCAGCCAACCCGCCGTGCAAACAACCCCCAAAAAGGGAACCCCCAACCTATATAACATGGGGGTGGGGGAAACCAAAAACATCCAGACGCACAGCAAGCTCGAAACAAATTTGTAAGTTTTAACCCCGAGTTTTTAAAACCTTTCCTTTTAAACCATTGACAAAGTTGCTCCCCAAGGGGGCGAGCACTTTTAAAAAAATTTTAGGGCTCTTTTGGGATATTCATCATATTTAAAAAATAAAAATAAAATAGTATGTATGTATGTGTATGTATAGTATAAATATTATATATTATATATTTATGTATTTTTTATATATAGTAAGTAGTTAGTATATGTAGTTGTGGTTAAATTTTACGTGTGTTTAATATGGTAGTGTATAGTATATGTGTTAAAAAAAATGTATTTATATATGTATGTTGTGTTTAAGAGTTTGGTATATATATAATAATATATATTAATATATTAAATATAATATATATATAAAATTATACTGTGAAACTTAAATAATAATTTTTAATATAATTTTATATTAAATATAATATAATATAATATAAAATATGTTGAGTTGTGTGTGGTGTGTGTGTGGGTGTGTGTGTTGGGGTTGTGGTGGTGAAGGAAACCCCCCCCCCCCCCACCACCAATTTTACTACAAAATCTTTATTTTATTTTATTATTTTTACTGTTTTTACAATATACTTTTGTGAAAATTTTCCCGGCATTGAAATTTTGTGCTCTTTTATTCCCCTACTTGGGTTTTAAAAGAAAAATATGTTTTTTTAAAGTTAAATGTTCATACAAGTCTGTTTTTTCATTTCACACCCCTATGAATTCCCCCTTTGGGTTCCTCTCTCTCTTCTTCTTCTCTCTCCTCTCCTTCTCCTCTCTCTCTCCTCTCTCTCTCTTCTTTTCTCCTCCCCCCAATTTCAACATCTATTTACAAAATCTTTTATTCCTGTTTTATTTAACTCTGCGGGTTACTTTACTTTTAAAATTTTAAAACATTTTGCAATTTTTATTGTTTTTTAAATGGTGCTATGTTTTTTTTTTCTTTCTTTTTTAACTTCTTTGAGTTATTTTGGGAGCATTTTTTTTTACATTTGGGGGAGTGTTTTTTTTAAAAGGGTTTTATAATATTGCATATGTGGTGGGGGTTTTTGGGGGTGAGTGGGGCACCTCTGGGTGGGGGGGGTGGTGGGTGTGTTGTGTGTGTGTGTGTGTTGTTGGTGGTGGTGGTTTGTGTGTGTGATCGTATGGTGTGGGGTGTGATTCTGATTGGGTGTTGTGTGTGTGACTGGGGGGGGGGGATGGGAGAGGGTGGTAGGTGTTGTGTGCATGGTTTATTTATATAATAGAGTGAACAAAGGGATAAATAATTGACAAAAATGACTGACACAGTCAAGAGTAAAATTTTTTTAATGAATACTAGTTTAAGTTGTTGCAATAAAGGAATTTGATAATGGACCACAAACAAATTTTCCTTGTATTCTATGAGGACAAATAAATATCGTGTACGGTATCGTGTATCGTGTTTTAAACCAATCGTGAGAAAAAGACATTCCGAAAAAGCTAATCCCGGGTAGCAAAAAAGGTTTAAAACAAAAAATGACCGGGGGATTACTTCGACATCAACAAAAAAAATTTTAAGACCTGAGGATTAACTTTACATCAAACAAAACAAATTAAGACCGGGGGTTTCTTTTGACATCAAGCTAAACAATAATACCTGAGGATTAACCTTTTAATCAACTAAAACAATTAATGACCTGATGGATTAACTTCTGACATCAAGCTAAAACAATTAATGACCTGATGGATTAACTTCTGACATCAAGCCGGCGAAGAACGGACCGCTAGGACAACGCCAGCCATTCCCTTGAACGTTTTGGTCTCAAAGGGTTCACGAGAAAGAAAACATGAAAAAAATATATTGATCACAACTGAATGTGGACCATTGGTCACAACTGAATGTGGACCATTGATCACAACTGAATGTGGACCAGTTATCACAACTGAATGTGGACCATTGGTCACAACTGAATGTGGACCATTGATCACAACTGAATGTGGACCATTGATCACAACTGAATGTGGACCATTGATCACAACTGAACGTGGACCATTGGTCACAACTGAATGTGGACCATTGATCACAACTGAATGTGGACAATTGATCACAACTGAATGTGGACCATTGATCACAACTGAATGTGAACCAGTTATCACAACTGAATGTGGACCATTGATCACAACTGAATGTGGACCATTGATCACAACTGAATGTGAACCAGTTATCACAAACTAAGCGCTCTGAAGGAAACCAGTTCAAGACATCAACTTTTGCGCAGTTATACAATGATCACATTCCAGACTAAACAAACAATCAAACCACCTTGAAATAAAAGCAAAGTTTAGACATACTTCCCAAGATCTGTTACCGCACTTATCTTCAGCTGCACTTTTCTTCCACTCTGAATACATGCATAAAATTAAAAACATTGACATTGGAAACTGGTATTTTCTGAGCATCAGCATATTTGGAAGTATCACATTTTTGTGCATTCCAGAATAACACAACTACTTTCGCCATGGCTTCCTTACAAAATATGTTCTCTTCTCTCTCTCTCTCTCTCTCTCTCTCTCTCTCTCTCTCTCTCTCTCTCTCTCTCCTCTCTCTCCTCTCTCTCTCTCTCTCTCTCTCTCTCCCTCCCTCCCTCCTCTCTCTCTCTCCTCTCTCTCTCTCTCTCTCTCTCTCTCTCTCTCTCTCTCTCTCTCTCTCTCTCTCTCTCTCTCTCTCTCTCATTCAATCTGTAGTTTATGCTGCTACCACAATACTTAATCTGTGGATACATACAGCGGAGAAATGTACTTTTCACGGCAGAAGTTTAGTTTGGTATTTCCATAACATAAAACGTTTCTTTTCTTGTGGTGACTGTTTCCACGACTGGGCGTTATTTCCTTTCAAGCTCTGTATGATCTTCCTACAAAATGGTTTCCTATTGCTACATGGCTGTGAGTGCCAAACACGTTCACACCTGCTTTCAACTAAGATATTCTTAATGCAGTTTAGACAAGAGCAAA
>JAFLJL010018410.1:0-10066 GCA_018398815.1 Conus ventricosus | reverse complement strand
AAGTTTAATTACAGTCTTTTTCGTATTTTCATCGATTTTCATCCTGTTTCTCTCTCCTCTCTTCTTCTTCTTCTTCTTCTTCTTTCTTCTTCTTCTTCTTCTCTTTTGCTTCTTCTCTCTTTTTCCTTTCTTTTTTATCGTCCTTTTTTTCTCTCATTTTCCCTTATTTTTCTTTCTACTTTCTTCTTCTTTTACTTCTTCATCTTCTATCAGCTTTCTTCTTCTTCTTCTTCTTCTTCTTCTTCTTTTTCTTCTTCTTCTTCTTCTCCTTTTTTTATTTTTGGGGTGTTTGTTTGTTTTGTTTGTTTTTTATACCTTTCTTTCTTTCTTTTTTACGTCCTCACATTTGAAAAAGACCCCTGTTGAAAAAGTTCATTTGGTTTGATTTGGGGAAAGCTTGGTGCTTGCTGAAAGTTTCGTCGTGTTCTCTTTTGACTGGTCTTGCATGAATGAGGAACGTTAAAGTTCCCTCCCCTCCACCCCACTCCCACTTCACCTCTACCCCCACACCACCACACACAGTCCTCCCCCATTCCTGCGTTTTCTTTTCCTCCTGCCGATGTTTAAAAACTTACCTGTGATTGATAGTATTGATTAAACCCACCTAAGATTGATAGTATTGATTAAATCTTCTGTTATTGACAATACTGATTAAACCCGCCTGTCATTGACAGTATTAATTAAACCCACTTGTGATTGATAGTATTGATTTAACTCACCTGTGATTCATAATACTGATTAAACCCACCTGTGATTGACAGTATTGATTAAAGCCACCTGTGATTGATAGTATCGATTAAACCCAACTGTTATTCATAGTATTAATCAAACTCACCTGTGATTGATAGTATTGATTAAAACCACTGGTCACTGATAGCATTGATTAAATCGACCTGTAATTGAAAAAATTAATTAACACCCACTTGTGACTGAAAATATTGATTTAGCCCACCTGTGATTGATAGTGTTGATTACACCCACCTGTGATTGATAGCATTGACTGAACCCATCGGTCATTGATAGTATTGATTAAACCACCTGTGATTGAAAATATTTTTAACCCACCTGTGATTGATTAGTATCGATGAAACAACATGCTTCAGTCGGCTGTTCAGCCTGAGTGAGAATGGGAATTGTAGAGGCATAGTGTGTTACAGTGACATAATAAACTGTAATGGCTGTCTGCTCTTTTGTTCTTTATCTTGGTGTGTGTTTGTTATTGTGTGTGTGTGTGTTGTGTGTGTGTGTGTGTGGTGTGGTGTGTGTGTGTGTGTGTGTGTGGTGTGTGGTGTGTGTTGTGTGTGTGTGTGGTGGTGTGTGTGTATGCGTGCGTGCGTGCGTGCGTGCGTGCGTGCGTGCGTGCTGGTGGTGTGTGTGTGTGTGTGTGTGTGTGTGTGTGTGTGTGTGTGGTGTGTGTGTGTGTGTACATGGAGTGAGAATGTGTACATACACACACATGGCGCTGAAGTGTGGCAACGCAGGCTTTCAGGCGAGAGCATATTGACTTTTTTCAGAAACATCTCTTGTAACTGTGTAAACACGTGCAGACAATACAACAAAGTGCAAAACTTCAAAATGCAGCTCGCTCGCACACCAAATACTATTTGTGTGTGTGTGTGGTGTGTGTGTGTGTGTGTGTGGTGCGTGCGCGTGCGTGCGTGCGTGCGTGCGTGCGCGCGCGCGCGCGCGCAGCGCGACACACACACACACACACACGCGCGCGCGCGCGCGCGCGCATGCACGCACGCACGCATGTATGCATGCACGCGCGCGCGACACATACACACACACACACACACAACAGAGAGAAGGAGAGAGAGAAGAGAAAAGATGTAGAGAGGGGGTGAGAGAGAGAGAGAGGGGAGTGAGATCGTCATGAACGTTCAAAGGGAATAAACCATAGCAATTTTTTCAGGGTAATTAGACAAGTCGACAACGCATTCAGGCTATTCTAGACAATAGTAGACGGCGAACGAATCGGGATAGTTGTTAGCGTCTCCGTGAAGGGACAGATTACGCTAAACCTCAATCTCTTTAAGCCGCCCCTCTGGTCCCAAGGGGTTAAACACTGCTTGCATCGTCGACAGGCGAGTGGGGTTGGAGGTCTTTATGAAACAACATTCGTGTCAAAAGTTCACGCTGCTATGAAGTGCAAAGAGAATTAGGATTGGAGTCACGGTAAAGGGGTTGTTGCTATGTGTTCTGCTTGCAAGCTGTTCTGTGATGCAAGCTGACTATGCAATCAGTTGTTTCTGCAAGCTGTTCTGTGATGCAAGCTGACCTATGCAATCAGTTGTTTCTGCAAGCTGTTCTGTGATGCAAGCTGACCTATGCAATCAGTTGTTTCTGCAAGCTGTTCTGTGATGCAAGCTGACCTATGCAATCGTTGTTTCTGCAAGCTGTTCTGTGATGCAAGCCGACCTATAGAATCAGTTGTTTCTGCGAGCTGTTCTGTGATGCAAGCTGACCTATGCAATCAGTCAATGAGGCAAACTGACCTACGCAATCAGTCAATGAGGCAAGCTGACATATGGAATCAGTTAATGAGGCAAGCTGACATATTCAATCAGTCAATGAGGCAAGCTGACATATGGAGTTAGTCAATGAGACAAGCTGACATATGGAGTCAGTCAATCAGGCAAGCTGACATATGGAATCAATGAGGTAAGCTGACATATGGAGTCAATGAGGTAAGCTGACATATGGGAATCGTCCATGCGGCAAGCTGACATATGGAGTCAGTCAATCAGGCAAGCTGACATATGGAATCAATGAGGCAAGCTGAAATGGAGTCAATGAGGCAAGCTGACATATGGATCAGTCTATGAGGCAAGCTGACATATGGAATCAGTCAATGAGGCAAGCTGATATATTGAGTCAATGAGGCAAGCTGACCTATGGAGTCAATGAGGCAAGCTGACATTGGAGTTAGTCAATGAGGCAAACTGATATATGGAGTTAATGAGGCAAGCTGACATATGGAGTCAGTCCAATCAGGCAAGCTGACATATGGAGTCAGTCAATGAGGCAAGCTGACATATGGAGTCAATGAGGCAAGCTGACACATGGAGTCAGTCAATGAGGCAAGCTGATATATGGAGTCAGTCAATCAGGCAAGCTGACATAGGAGTCAGTCAACATGGAGTCAGTCAATGAGGCGATTAGATCTTGATGTGTTGAGGTTGTTGTTGTTTTTTGTGGTGTTCTTTTTCTAAAATAAAGAAAAAGAATAGTGGTTATATCCACCCTATGTGGTTATTTTTGCATTCTACAAGGAATAACCTGCTATCATCTCGTAATGTTTTTGTGTGTTACTAATGTCTGCAATAACTGCTATGTTGCTGTTGTTTTTGTGTGTTACTAATGTCTGCATAACTGTCTATGTAACTGTTGTTAATATGTGTTACTAATGTCTGCATAACTGTCTATGTAACTGTTGTTATATATGTGTTACTAATGTCTGCATAACTGTCTATGTAACTGTTGTTAATATGTGTTACTAATGTCTGCATAACTGTCTCTGTTGCTGTTGTTATTATGTGTTACTAATGTCTGCATAACTGTCTATGTAACTGTTGTTATTATGTGTTACTAATGTCTGCATAACTGTCTCTGTTGCTGTTGTTATATGTGTTACTAATGTCTGCATAACTGTCTCTGTTGCTGTTGTTAATATGTGTTACTAATGTCTGCATAACTGTCTATGTAACTCACAGAAAAGTAAAGTAGTGACTGCTGTACTCGTATTCATTAACACTCCCCATTTTCATTATGTGTTACTATGTTGCATAACTGTCGATGTAACTGTATGTTATTAGGTGTTACTAATGTCTGCATAACTGTCTATGTTGCTGTTGTTATTATGTATTACTAATGTCTGCATAACTGTCCATGTAACTGTTGTTATTATGTGTTACTTATGTCTGCTAACTGTCTATATGTTGCTGTTGTTTTTGTTAGTTTGCGTTCTTACCTGTCCAATAAGAAAGACCGTTATTTTCAGCCCCCCTCCCCCTCCCCCGCTCCATCTTCACCTGCATCCCCCATTCCCTCTCCCACCCTCTCTCTCTCTCTCTCTCTCTCTCTCTCTCTCTCTTCAGCTGTTTAAGTTTTTGACGCGCACGTTTAACCATAGCTATCTTGGAATGGGTTACCTTGTTTTGAAGGGTCGCTCAGGGGTCATTGCTAAGAAGCAATGTGTGTGTGTGGTGGCGGGTGAGCGTATTGTCTGCGTGGATTCGCGAAGTAATCCCGCAACCGTGAAGTGATTCCTGATTGTTGCTGCCTACTGGATGGAGATGTTCCTGGTGTTTCTGAGTGTTGGTCCGTGTTGTTGGCCTTGTGGTAGGAGTGTTGTATGACAGAGGGGGCACAGGGGAGGGGTCTGCTGCATTCGGTCCGGTCTTCCTGATACGTCTGACAGGTTTTTCTGTGAGAGGGGCTGCAGTGTGCTTCAGGCTACTTCTTCTCCTCTCTCTCTGTCTCTCTCTCTGTCTCTCTGTCTCTCTCTCTCTCTCTCTCTCTCTCTCTCTCTTTTCTCTCTCTCTCTCTCTCTCTCTCTCTTCTGCATTTCCTCCATTTTCTGTTGTTGTTGTCTCTCTCTCTCTCTCTCTCTTCTCTCTCTCTCTCTCTCTCTCTCTCTCTCTTTTCCAAATGCACAATGTTTCTTTGCCCTTTGTTTCTTCCTTTTTTTTTTTTGCGTTCGTTCTTTTCTTCTGTCGTTCTGTCTTCAGTCTTTTCCTTTCTTCTTTCTTCTCTTACTTTCCTTCATCCTTTCTTCTGTTCAATCCTCTGTATGTGTGTGTGTGTGTCTGTGTGTGTGTTCCTTTTTTTTTTTTGTCTACCGTTTTCTTTCTTCCTTTTAATTCTTTTTCTCCTCATACATTGTATCTTGTTTGTAATTTCTTGAGTGTTTCTCTTTCCTTCTCTCTTTCTTCTTTCGTCCGTTCGGTCATTCTTTCTTTTCTTTTCTGTTTCATTCTTGCCTGTTTCCTTCTTCTTTTCTTTTTCCGTCCTCTTTTCTTGTTTTTTCAGTCCCTTTTCATCTTCTTCTTCTTCTTCTCTTCTCGTCTCTCCTCTCTCTCTCATTCGCCACCTCCTCACTCTCTCCTCTCTCTCTCCTCTCTCTCTCCTCACTGATGTGAGTGGTGTGTGTGTTGTGAGTGTGTGTGTGTGTCAGTTTTCTCTCTCTCTCTCTCTCTCATCTCTCTCTCTTCGTGTCCCACTCTCTCTCTCTCTCCCTCTCTCTCTCACTCCTCTCTCTCTCTCTCTAACTCTCTCCTCTCGCTCTCTCCTCCCTCTGCTCACGTATTCTATTTGTGTAGAGAGGCAGAGACGAGAGAGAGAGAGAGACAAGAGAAGAGAGAGAGAAGAGAGAGAGAGAGAGAGAGAGAGAGAGAGAATGGTTAAAAGAAAACTACAAACACACGGTGTAAGTGCAAAATTATTTCGTTTTATTCAAAGCTTCTTCAAGTTGAAACCATGACCGAACTGAAATAATGAACACCGAACTTAAAACTGACCAATCATTAATTCAGCATATTGTTTTGTTGTCTTACGTTCAATGTTGATTTATGCAATCCGCCGATGTGTTTTTGTTTTTAAATGTTCTTCGTCACTGACCATTATAACATTGCTTGTTGTTGCTTTCAGTTTCAATAAGTTTTATGTACACATCTGTTCATTACAGAAATGTTCATAAAAAAATAAAATAAAAAACAACTATGCTTATTTAAAGGTGGGGGTGCTTAATCCTCGGTACTTGACCCGATGCTACAAACATATTCGTCATTGTTGCAATGGAGACCATGATTCATATAAATGATACTAACTGGTATGTAAATGTTTTATGTTTTGTTCAAACTAAAGCAAATGTGAAGCAACATTAAAGATATTTTTGTATAATAAAATTGATAAACCCTCGCAGACAGACATCCGTAAGGCTACACAACACCATCATCGTAAATGAACATATTGAAAGCATGTCTATTCAACAAAAAGGGCTTTTATTCAAAAACAACTTGGAAAAACTTGAACTTGAAATGGAAAAATTGAACTTGAAAACAAAACACATGAAACTTTCAACAACAACGCAACTGTCTACATTGCTTCCATCAGAGTCTGAAGCAGTGATTCTTCATCACTATCAGACTGACGTCGCTTGCGCTCATCCCTCTCAGCAGCAGCAGCAAGCACGGCGGCGCCGCCGCATGAGGAAGTGACACCCCGATTTCCTGCGGAACCACATCCAGGTCGAGCGTCTTCACTGGCCGCCATGGCATTGGAACTCACCGCACCAGAGGAAGGCCTTGGTGATGACGTTAATTTTATTTTATTTACGTCCAACGCCGTCCCAGGCTCTCTTCCGCCACCCAGTTTACGACGTCCTGGCGGTAGGATGCCTCAGTTGCTGAAGCAGTGGGGGATCTGGGTCCACAGCCATCCACTTACCCAGCGGTCGCCTACCCAACGATTCCTGCACTATCAGAATCAGGAACAGCCGTCATTACACTGCACAACTCCAAAAAGATGACCACACACACACTCACACACACACATACACATGCACACACCACACAAACCACACACACACACACACACACACACACCTACACACAAGCCACGCAACGGCAACGCACACACACATGCACCGCATGCACACACACACACACACACACACACTACACCCACAGCACACACTCACACACACACACACACACATACACACACCACACAGCCACGCACGCACTCACACACACACACACACACACACACACACACCACACACACACACATACGCAAACTATGTTCTTTACATATTTTGTTTTAAATGCATTTAAGTTTCCACCTGTGCATTAATGAGAGTAATTTTCTATTAAGATTAAAATTCTCTTTGATTCTTTTAATATCAAACTGTTCTTATATACGTGATCTACCATACTATATTCAAAAGCTTCCAGATATGCGACTTAACCAAGTTACACTGTTCATGTACTGATAAGGGGAAATCAAACAGTTCTGAATCAAAACTATTTTTGGCTCCACGTTTAGCTGCCTGTCTACTTTTTCATATAATGAAAAGAACAATGTGAAGGAATCCAACAAAAAGCTACATGGGTTCCTCTTGCAATTAACATGTGTATCTTACACATTATCTCTATGATCATTTCAGGTCTTGTGTGCAGTTGAAAAACTTTTAATGCCTGAAGAGCTGATTTAGAATCAACACAGAACAGAATTTGAAATATTGTTTTTGGAAAGTTTTAAAGGTAATTTAAAGCCAGGAGTATCGCTGTTAATTCTGCTGTAAATATCGATTTGTTAAATTTCCGATATAAAATGATTTCTCTACTCTTAAGTCTGGTATTAAGAATGCACAACCTGCTTGTTTATCAATGCACGAACGTCTGTGTATATTTTCAAATAATTTGAATAGTTCTTTTCAACATGGCATTTGATATAGCTTGCTAACATGTTTATGTTTTCATCTTTTTTCATATTGGTATGTTCAATATCAAAATGTGCTTTATTAAGCTCCCATGGTGGTATAGGAGAAATAAACGGTCTAATGGATAGAGCATCATTATCGATTGAAACTCCGGAATCAGTAATACTTTTGACGTGTACGTTGCCAGTGTTTTTGAGAAGCTATAGATTTGGCTCTTTTAGGAAAATCAATATCTGACCTCATTTTTATTTCAGATCTAATGTGCGTTTTATTAGTTGTACTCTTGATAACAAATTTACAACACGCTAACTCTCTGTATTCATCTAAGGGAAGCATCTGCGCTTCATAATACGTACGAGAAGATGATGCATGCACGGAAGGCCAAGTGCTAATTTCAATGCCTTGCATTCAATACTTTCAAGCTTTTTCAATAGGTATTTGGGAGCGCTAAAGATTACTTCTTGGGCATATGTTATTTTCGACCTCATTAAAGATTTACATAGAGTTATCAATGTAGCTGAACTCTGTCCCCATTTTTCTTTAGAGATAATTTAAGGAAATTTAATATTTTCCTCGCCTTTGTTAATAAGTATTCAATATGAGCGTTCCATGATAGTTTAGATGTAAAATGGACTCCTAGGAATTTAACTTCTGTCACATATTTAAGAGGTGTTTCGCCCAATGTAAAAACAGGCAGTTTTTCTGGATTATTACCTCTATTGAAAGAATTATATTTGTTTTTTCAATAGATAATTTTAATCCATTTAACTTCATGTATTCCGCCATCCTATTTAGTTCGAAACAAGATTACTCCAGTTCATATTGTTTCATGCAATGATATGAAAAAATCATTCCAGTATTGAAGCAAAATACTGTGCAGGCCATTTTTCAGTCACCAGCTTTAACGTACGAATTCTTTGTACACTTGAGAACGCACCCCTATTGGAAAATACTTATAAATATTCTTTATTAACTTTATTTGCGGGGATAAGAAAGGAAGGAGGGTGGGTGGGGTGGATAAAATGGTCGGGGGGAGGGGGGAGCAAAGGATTTTTTGTTTTGTTTTGTTTGTTTGTTTTTTTCTTTTTTCTTTAATACTGTCATCCGTTTTGACTTTAATTGATTAGTTAGTTGTTGGTTATAAGTATTTTGTTTCATGTTAATCTTCTCTTATGACTTGTGTAAAGATATTCACACACTTACACATCCATAACTCTCTCACTCACACACACAGGCACACACACACACAGGCACACACACACACACACACACACACACACACACACACACACACACACACACACACACACACACACTCGCGTGCACGCGCACCCATACATATACACATACACACATTATGTGCACGCTCGCAATTACTTCCGTACACATTCACTTTTTTTTTTTTTTTTTTTTTTTGGTCTAATATCACGAATAGTGGATAGACGTTAAATGAAGGACACACACACACACATACACACACACACATTAAACTTAAAGTCTCATTTACCTTGAAAGGCTTGACGATGCAGATGTTGATGGGTTGGGCGAGGGCTGTGCAACCAGCAGGCACGAGCACAAGATCCACGTCCTGCTCGTCGAGAGCTGCTCGAAACATCAGCTGTCTTGTGAGCGGCGTAGTTGTCCAGCAGAAGCAGGCGCCGAGTCTCTGAGGGGCCAAGCACACGCTCTGTCCAGGACAAAACTTGGTCCCGTGTCATCCAGCCATTCCGTGTTGCTGTGACGCGGACGTTGGCTGGAATCTGGAGGTGCTGGTGGACACGGGGAGGAATCTCTCCAGTGCGTTCTTTGAAGATCAGATACGCTGGCAGTTTGCTGCCATCAGCAACGGCACAGAGGGCGACTGTAAAACCCCTCTTCTCTGCTTTCGTTGTCTTGATGCGCACCCGCTTCGATCCTTTGATCTCATTTGTGCGGTTGGGTGGCATGTGAAACCTGACCATTGTTTGGTCCATGTTTAGCATTTGTCCTAATGCGTACATGTGGCGGTGACGAAGTCGCCGGAATTTCTTCTTAAGTGCAGGAGCTGCTCCTCAAAATCTGCCGGCGCCTTCTGGTTACTGAACGTACCGAGACGAATGGATACATTGTGCCGTTTTTTTCCACCTTTGTAGCCACATGTTTGACGCATCAAAGTCTTGAAGGTTCACACCCGCCCCAATCTCTTGCGCTTTTCTCTGCAAGTCTTTGTTTCTAACAACTCGCCCTTCGCTTCTTTCTTCTTGTAGAAACTCAAAAAGTCTCACCTCCAACTCCACCGACTTCACAGCCCGACCAGGGTGCAGTTTCAACTTTCGCTTTTCTCCGCCAGTTTCATGCTGCAGAAGGACATCTCTGTTAGCTCGCCACATCCTAATTTGTTTTCTGTCCACACCAAACTCTTCTGCCGTGGCACTGACATTCCCGTGTCTGTCAAGGTGCTCCAGAGTAGTAGGGTAAGGGACGTTTCATGCCTTTTTTGTGGACCTCGGCGTGGACCTCCCCCGGTGTTGCGCAACGCGGCAGGTGACGGCAGGTGGCGTCGGGATCCGTGGTTTTGTTTTGTTTTTTTGTTCTTGTCACGGGGAGTCACGCTCGATAAAAAAAGTTTTTCTTTTTTTT
>JAFLJL010018407.1:1303-28803 GCA_018398815.1 Conus ventricosus | reverse complement strand
CTCACACCACACACACACCACACACACACACACACACACACTCGTGAGACAATGACAGCAGTGAGTGAATCGACAGAGTCACGAAGAAGAGATTTTACAGAGAGCGCTTGCTTAAAATAAAAACGGGGAATAATCCGCAGGCACACACACCACACACACACACACAACACAACAGACTCATTCACACACACCACACTCACTCACACACACACACACACACTCGTGAGACAATGACAGCTGAGTGAATCGCAACAGACGTCCTGAGAAGATTAAAACAGCAGCGCTTGTTCAAACGGGAATATCCGCAGGCCGCGCGCGCACACAACCACCCTCACACACCCACACACACATCGTGAGACAATGACAGTGAGTGAACTGACAGGAGTCATGAGAAGAAAACAGAACGCTTGTTACAATCCGGGGGGGAAAACCATCGCAGGCGCGCGCGCGCGCGCACACACACACACACACACACACTCACTCACCACACACACACACACACCCCACACTCGTGAGAGATTATGACAGTGAGTGAATCGACATGTCACGAGGGGAAGTGAGCGGACGCTCAGACTGACGTTCCAATCATGATGCGTTTACTATGTATGGCAAATATTATTGATAATGTTAATTTACAAAAAAAAAATTACGATATCATAGAGGGCTAAAGCCTCCGCCGAACAAAATAACGTGACAAAATGAGTCACAAGACAATAACACTTCGTTGGTCAACGTGTTTTTTTTTTTTTTTGTTTTGTTTTTTTTATTGCTTTTTGTTTTGGGGGGGGGGGGGGAGGGGGGGGGCGGTTTTCTATAGCAGTAGTAATTTTTCAAATGTGTGTTTACATTTCAGCCTGGCAGTCGGCCTCTACTTTGCAATTAATAGTTATTTGGTGATAATGGATAATTATTTTAGATTATGATGTGATCTTAATAATAATTAATAATAATATATTAATAATAATAATATAACCATATCATTGTAACATGTAATGTTAATAATGAAATAATGATGTTGATGATGATGATGTACTATTAATATAATATAATGATGATGTTGTTGGATGTTGATTGATGGACAGACGACACTTTGGCGATAACGGATACAACACAACACACAACAAACATTAACCCGACAGCAGCAGCAGTAGCAACAAAAACCTCCAATGATAATAATGATAATTACTAACCATATAATAATATATAATGATAATAATAATAATAATAATAATACTGTATAATAATAATTACCTGTTGCAGTGCACAGATCGTAGCTCGCTGTCAGCAAACTGGTGTGATTGACAATGCTCGGGAGTACTAAGCTGTAGATGCCATCTGGGACTGTTCACTTACCTTTCCGATCCCGAGAAAAAAAAACCCTCAAAGTCACCCCCCCCCCCACCCTCCCACTCCCTCTTCTGCATTTCTAGCTACTCCTTAAACAAATAATTCTCATTTTTCAAGCAAAATAATCGTCCTTTCAATACTTTCTTCTCACTTGTCCTCTCTCCCCTTCACTGGCATACTTTTGAGTGCCGTCGGATTCTGGTGTGAACCCTTGGTGGAGTGAGACTCCACCGAATTATTGGTGGTAGAAACTGAAAGGACTTGCCTACATGAGGCAGTGAACAGTAAACAGCAAATAGTAAATAACAAATGAGTAGCAGCTCTTGTCCCCCAAGATGAAGGGGAGCGTGTTTATTTCATCTTTGGAGCTCAAGGAGTTTTGTCCTACTTGTTTGCTATTTATCGGTCGGTTATAGTTCCTTTTGATGCCAAGGGAAGCCACCCCCTCTTTTGTCTCAACTCAATTCTAGCTGTGTCCCACTGAATGATCCAAGCATGGACGAAAGGCCACTGGGCGGCCATGAAATATGTTTTCTGGATTTAAGGCAAGTATTACAGTCCCCCAAATGTGCTAATGAAAGGATGTGTTTCTCGCTCTCTCTCCTCTCTTCTCTCTCTTTCTCTCTGTGTGGTTCTAATCGCCCTTTTCTTTTGTTTTTACCAGCTCTCAAATCCCTTTCGCCGATCTGAGCAAGTTAGTATTTTTTACTAGCTGCCACAGTAGTGAGCGAGTGACCAGAATTGTTCGCCCTCAAAGTTTGTCCGCCACGTATGAGTGTCCTTACACGCACACACACACACACACACTACACACACACCACACACACACACACACACACACACACACACTCACGACACACAACACACAACACTCAACAACACACCACTCGCGGCGCACACACGCGCACGCACCGCACGCACACACCGCATCGCACGCACCGCACACACACGCACGCACGCACAATACACACACTCCACACACACACACACACCACACACCACACACCACACACTCGCACACCATATTAGTATCATCGCGCTGCGCGCAGCTCTACCTCTTCTCTCTCTCTCTCTCTGCTCATCTCTCTCATTATACCCTTAGTATATATAAATGTCGGATGTCGTGTGTGTGTTTGTGTGTGTGTGTGTGTGTTGTTTGGAGAAAGGTATGTATGTACTGTATGTATGTTTATGTATTGAGGTGGTCTTGGATGTACTTAACCTGCCGCAAATTTTACTTTGTGAACTTGATTATGCGTACAATCTCAATTAAAAATAAAACAAAAATCAATCTCCAGTAAGGACTTGCAATTATAAAGGAATTGTTAAATGGTCACTCGTTTCAACGACTTATTTACGCCCCCCCCCCCCCCCCACTCTTCTCTCTCTCTTCTGCCACCACACATAGCCTCTCTCTATCGCTATGTCCGACTCTCTCTCTCTCTGCTCTCCTCTCTCTCTCTCTCCTCTCCTCTCTCGTGCGTGTTGTAGTTTGTGTGTGTGTGGGTTTGTGTGTGTGTGTGTGTGTGTGCGTGCGTGCGTGGTGGCGTGCGTGCGCGTGGTGCGTGCGCTGCGTGTGGAGTGTTGTTGTGTGGTGTGTTTAGTGTGTTGGTGTTGGTGTCTGCAGCTCTCTCTTGCCCTCGCAATTTCTGTCTTTTTATCTCGCTCTTACCTCTATCCATCGTGTGTTTTCCCTTTTCTCATTCTGGCCCTCACCTGTGGCCTATCTGTGGAGACAGTGCCTCCAGTAATTCTCCTCTCTTCTTTCTTCCCACCGCCCACGCCCGCCCCCTTCGGTCTCTCCCTTTCTCACCCACAGGATTTCAGTCCCAAGGATGTTTGCAGGCAGTTTATTTGGGCTGAAGTTTCAGGTCGGGTGCTAATGAAGGGAAAGGTAGACAACTTTATCGGTGATTGAGTCTGGACTGACACAGCACGTTTAAGATGAAATGGATTATGCCAGCTGTACGTAGGACGCCCCTCTCAAGGCGATAATTCATGAGCAACCAAACGCCGGAAAGTGCTGCGCCCGCGCCCCGCGCCCGCGCCCCGCGCGGTGCTTACGCGCGCTCGCGCGCCGCGCACACACCACAACACACACACCCACACACGATTGCCGCCATCTTAATTGTACTAGTAGTTCATGAGGACCACCCACACCCACGCACACGCACACGCACACACACACCACACAACACCACAGGGACTGGTGTTCATTAGCATACACCCGGGGAGGCTCCCACACCACACACACACGCGCAACGTTGCGCGATGCTACGTGCTCACGTTTCGTGCTACCGTGCAACTAAGAGCTTTATGGGATGTAAATATACATGGATGATGCAGGCTTGCGCTTACCATAGTTTGTAGGCTTAGATGATACATGACTGACTGTTGGTTATGTTTCAGTGCGTTGACACAGGACGATACAGCGGTGGACAAGTGCTCTTCTCAGAATCGTTAAGGAGTTAGTTGCAGACAGCTATACCGGGAAAAATAAAGACAGTACCGGTTCTGTTGCTACTTGATCTTTCTGTTGCTTTTAGCAAAAAACGTTTTTGTTGAGGAATACAGTCTGACAGAAACCACTGACTGGCACACCCGCACACACACACACCCACACACACACACACACACACACACACTCACACGCGCACGCCCTTTGATAAACGATGCTCAAAGTGCGTGTTTATTATCCTATCTCTCTTTGTATGTGACAGCTTTCTGGCCGAGGTTTATTGTAGACCCCAAAGCAACGTCTTGAATAAAATAATTATAAATTTAACCGAGTGGAAAGCAAATAAGAAGTTTTATCTCCCCTAGTTGTATTAATTATATATATATCATATATATATATATATTTATGCATACAACATTCATGCATGCATACAGCACATACATTCATACATTGCAACATGCATACAAACATACATACATGCATATATACCATACATACATCCCCATACATGCATGCATTCGTTAATACATACATACTTACCATACGTGCACACATGCATACATGCATACTTGCATTACATACGGTTCTTCACATTTTGGGTCTACTCCCATTTCGCCTACACAGAAATGTTTGTGACGGCACGATTGGCCTAACGGCTTCGTTCATTCGTCCTTCGTTCCTCATCTCGGGCTTGCCCGTACTCTAATCTAAAGACCATCGATACTGCTTTGGAGTAGACTGGGACACTGGTTCCGCCAGGGGGGAGCCTCCTTGCAGTAGGTCAGTAGTGGAAAAAGACGAAATGGAGTAGTAGACGAAAATGGGATAGTGACGAAATGGGGTATAGACAATATGGGGGATGTTACCCATACATACATGCATACATACATACATACATACATCCATACATTACAAACATACTCATACATACATCGCATACATACATACAACATACATACATGCATTGCATAACATACATAGTGCATGCATACAGAGAGCGAGAGGAGAGAGAGAGCGGAGAGAGAGAGAGAGAAGAGAGAGAGACTGAAGCGCAGAGGAGGAGAGAGAGAGAAGACAGAGAGAGAGAGGGAGAAGCGGAGGCGATGGAGGGCATGAGAGAGAGAGGGGAGAGGAAGAGAGAGAGAGAAGAGATAGGGTGAGTAGGTTGAAGAGCAACGCAACCAAGCATCTACAAGGGCCTAAACACACATGACTATCATCTCGTTACACGTACTCAGTTCCCTTGCATTTAATAGTGACTCAGTTGTTCCCTCGGGTAAAATATGAAACCAAGAGAGGAGCACAGAGAGAGAGAGAGAGAGAGAGAGAGAGGAGAGAGAGAGCAAGAGAGAGAGGGAGAGAGAGAGCAAAGAGAGCGATCAGGAGGAGAGAGAGAGAGGGAGGAGAGGAGAGAAAAGAGAGGAAGAGAGAGAGTGAAATTGAGCGAGAGAGAGAGAGGACCGAGAGGGAGATGGAGAGAGAACGAGAGAGAAAGAGTCGGAGGAGGAAGAGTTGAGAGAGAGAGAGGTGAGAGCGGTAAAGGAGTGTTTGTGTGTAAACAGTATGTTGGTGGGGTTGGGAAGTGCGCTATAATAAACAACAGGTTGGGTGGGTTTTTTTTTTTAGACTTGCAGCACTCGGTGATTTCATGTTGTTATGACGCAGTTTTTTTTAGGTAGCATTCGACCTTATGATGCACTCCACTGTTGACGTGATTAACAATCTGTCGTCCTTGAAAAGAGCAAAACAGTTGAAAATATTGGGATATGTTTGTTTACATTGGCCTGTTTTGCCTTTTTTTTTAACTTCAATTCTCTCTCTCCTCTCTCTCTCTCTCTCTCTCATCACACACACACACACACACACACACACACACACACACACCACACACACACAGGCTATGTAGTCTACACACAAACACAATATACACACATGGCCTTATGCATACATACATTACCTACGTCAAACACATACTACTTACATACATACATACATTTTTTGATACATACATACATCAGACATACATTCATAGATACCTGCATAGATGCGTACATACACACACACACACATTACATACATACTTACATACAGGCATACATACATTCATTACATACATAAAGCCTGTCCTGAATGCATGCATGCTGGCGTACGTGCGGTGCGTGCGTGCGTACGGTACGTACGTAGTACACAAGGACATGCAAATATATACATAACATGTGTGTGTGTGTGTGTGTGTGTGTGGGTGTGCGTGCGTGGTGCGTGCGTGCGTGCGTGCGTGCGTGTGTGTGTCCCATCCGGCATGCGGGTAATCTGTTTCTGTCTCCTGCATAAGAACAGACAATGGGTTAGGTCCATGTGGTTTTCTATACAGTGAGTCTGCCTTTCCCTCTTTCAACTGTGCAAACGATGGACAATGTCTGGGCGCCAAAGAAATCTGGCCTGCTGAGCCACGAAAGCAAAGGGGCCATGCCATGTAATGTGTGTAGACGGAAGGCTATTCAGCTCTGGACTAAACGCAGACTAGGGTGCGAGCTGAGTCTATTTCTGATAGAGACGCTTTTAAAAACAAAAACAAATGGAGCGATGCGCACTGCGTCTCTGTTTACTCCGATTATAAAGTATTTGTATGATTTCTGTTTATGGACGTTCTCTCTCTCTCGCTCTCTCTCCTCTCTCTCTCTCTCTCGCTTCTCTGTGTGTGTGTGGTGTGTGTGTGTGTTGTGTGTGTAGTGAGTGTGGTGTTGTGATGGTGTGTGTGTGTGTGTTTCGGGAGGTTGTACGTTTGTCTGCATGGGTGTGTGAGTGTGTGTGTGTCGTGTGTCTGTATTTGTATGATATGTAGATCGGATATGTGTGTAAGTGCTTACATGTGTGTATGTACAAAATGAGATATATAGAATGTGTATGTGTGTGTGGTGTGTGTGTTGTGTGTGTGTGTGTGTGCGCGCGCGCGTGCGCGTGCGCTTGTGTGTGTGTGTGTGTGTGTGTGTGTGTGTGTGTGTGTGTGTGTGTGGTGTGTGTCTGTCGTGTTGTAGTCCTGAGCGCGCGCGGGCATCCGCGCGTCTGCTACGGCTAGGTGCTTCGTTAGTTTTTAACTGAATTTTTCTGCGTGTATGTAATCATTTATAGGCGTGTCCGGTTTTCATTATGCCGCCATGCGTCATTCTATGCCTGTCACGTATGTACCTGCATGTGTCAGTCTATGCCTGTCAGTATGATACCTGCATGTGTCATTCTTGCCTGTCACGCATGCTACCTGCATGTGTCATTCTATGCCTGTCACGCATGATACGCATGTGGTCCATTCTATGCCGGACCGTATGCACGAACCTGCATGTGGTCATTCTATGCCAGTCAGTATGTACCTCGCATGTGTCATCTGATGCTAAGTCATGTATGCTACCTGCATGTGTCATTCCTACGGCCTGTCACGTATGCTACCCTGCATGTGTCATTCTACGCCAATACGTATGCTACCTGCATAATCCCCCCCACTGTCATCCGATGCCTGTCAAGTACGGCTACTACCGGAAAACAGGCTCGTTGTTTTGTTGTAAATTATTATGACTTTCCGGGTTTCGCTCACATGCAAACGGTTTTGTAATTCAGAGGTCTCCTATTACTGGGTTCGTGAAGAAACCGGTACTGGCTGCTAAGGAAAAAGGTAGCAGGGGCGGTATGTTTAACGGCTGATATATACACGACAGATGATGGCATATTGGAAGATTTACAGAGTGTGAGACTGTGAAGCAGGGACAGATGACATTTGGCCCCGTGATGCCGACTGAAAACAAAAGAGGGTGAATCCGTCGTTGTGAACTTCTGGTGTTATAGAGTCTGGTTGTCTTCTCGTGTAAACAGGGGTGAGGGTGGCTCTCTGTGAGGTGTGTGATTGTGTGTGTGTGTCTGTGTGTGTGTGTGTGTGTGTGTGTGTGCGTGTGTGTAATGCGCGGCGCGCGCGTGTGTGTGTGTGTGTGTGTGTGTGCTGGTGTGTGTGTTTGTTGTTTTGTTTTACGTCTTTCAATTCCGTGATATTAGACGGGAGAAATAAAAAATCGGGGGTGGGGGGGGGGGGGGGGGGGGGGGGGGGGGGGGGGGGTGGGTTAACACAACGAGTCAAAAAATACCACCACCCAAAATTATCTACAATATAACACAATAAATATAGAAAATACTCTTATCAAGATAAAGAAAGAAAGAATAAAAAAACCACAAAACATATAACTATTGTCTCATCTCCTACTGACTGCTATTATTATAGTATTTGCCAAATTGGACTTTTCGTAAGTGTAAAAAGAAAAGATATGTTTCACTTGTAGACGGAAAAAATTTTTTGAATAGGCTGTACTGACATTTTGGAATGAATTTTATCATTAAGTTACACGAAAGATTGTGATCAGCTGATATGCTATGACCACATTTATATGACTTTCATAAAAAAGCGCGAAATTTGAAAGGCTATCTGTTCGGGTGAATAAGGGTGAATATCAATATTGAACCATTGTGGCAAGATTTTGGGTCTCCAAGACTCACGTGCAGTGAAAAAATTGTCGTGAGCAACTCATAATATTCCGGCTTGGAGGTCAACAAAAATGGCAAACTGGTTTGCTGCATGGGAGGCACGTGCACACCATGCCAGAGCAAAAAGTTAAACCAGCGACAAGTACGCAGGCATGCATCCTGTATAAAGCCGCGCTGCAAGGTTCAAGGTATACGACTTGCCGTCTGTAGCGCTACAGAGATGCCAGACTACGCGCAGGAGGAATGCAATCGTGCCTAGGCCATCTGGTGGCTGGTGATGGATGCCAGGCAGGTCGCCAACATCTTTAACGTCAATCTCAACATCTATCGTCTGCAGACCGCATGCGAAGTCTCTGCGTACCACTGATGATCGTCCACGGCCCAGGCCGTCCCTTGGGTCACCACACAAAGAGAGGATCGCCATTTGTTCGAACCCATCTGCGGGACCAGGCGGCAACAGCCGCTAACACTGCTCGACAGGTGCCTGGAATATCTCCAGCAACGATAATCAAGCCTCAAACACTATGCGGCAGCTTTTCAGGAGAACGGGCTGGTCATGAGGCCGTCTCACAGAGGTCCGGATACTGTAACCAAGACACAGAAGACAGGCTGCAGCGGGCCCAAGGCCCGAATCAACTGGGCCGCAGGGCAGCAGGTGGGACGCATACTGGTTCTAGATGAGAGCCGTTTTTGTATTGAACATTGCTGACGGTCGTGTCAGAATATGGCGTCGAACCTGTGTGAAAAGCTATGCTGATCTGTGTGTGGTAGAGCGGAAACCCCTGGGGAGGCCCTGAACGTTACGTATGGGTTTTGCAATTGGCATTTCACACGCATAGGACCAGTCACTCTTCTCAGACCTTGGATCTGGTCACGGACATGGGGTTGTCATGCACAGGCGCGACATACCAGTGCTCAGACCCCATGTCGATCCTTTTTTTTTTTTTGCGCAACACCCCAACACTGGACATTCCAAAAGGACAATGCAAGACCACACACCGCCAGGGGCCCACCCAGCAATTTCTTTCAGCATATCAACGTCAATGGGCTGCCCTGGCAGCCCTCAGGCCCGATTTTTAACCCAATGAAATTTTTGGGATGAACTTGCAGACGGTTTCGGGACCCCTCCTGAGTCCACGACCAGCATAACAGCGGCTCAATCTTACCAGGCCATCGTCCATGTGTGGGCTGGTTTGTGCCAAGGGGAAGCATCAACCACCTGTCCACTCAATGAGGCCACAGGTGTCAAGCAGTTGTCCATGCAATATTGGTGGCACACACGGTATTAGGACTTCAAGCGCGGTTTTGTCACGTGAACCTTGGAGCGTTCACACAAGACATATTGCTGATGACATTTTCACACATTACCGGTGTAATGGACTCTAATCACGTTGCTTGAATTCTGCTTCCACCTCTGTACCAAATGTGTGACCAATAAAAATCACCCCAACCTTCAGCTTGTTTTGTTTTCGCGTTTTTGTATGGAAGTCAGTATTACAATGTATATTTTGACAGTACTTTGTTTAAAAAATCAGTTTCCATCTCAGATCAAGGAACTTATCTGTCGCTCTACGATAAATGTTTTGTATCGACATTACTTAACTTTTTATGAATATTTTTCATTGCATTGTGTAAACCAAAGCACCCAGTTTCTCTTTCTGTCAAATGAAAATTATGAAAATTGTACTTTTTCCGCCCACGTATAGCACTTTGCATACATAGAGGAAGGTAAAAAAATGTGAATCTGAAGATCGTTTTGCTCCTCTCTTTGCTAGAACATCAACCTTTTCATTATAATATAACCCACAGTGGGAGGGCACCCAAAGAAATGTTACTTCAGTGTCTCTGACTGAGAGGAAGTGTACTAAATTATTTATTTCAGTGATCATCCAGGTCGAACTTTTAATCTAAAATTCTTCATTGCAGTAAGAACTGACTTAGAATCTACACATAAAACATTTTTAAATAAATATTGCGGGTAATCAACAACAAACTTTAAGGCCATAGTTATAGCTGTTAACTCGGCAGTGAAAATAGATTTGTTTTTCCCCAGATAATATGACTTTTCTTTGTTAAGGCCTGGGATAATATATGCTGCACCTGCATGTTCATTGATTAATGATCCATCAGTGTATATCTTAAATGGTTGGAATAGTGATCATGCAAATGCATTTTCATATTGGATAATAACAAATTAGAATTTTCAGCCTTTGTTAAATCTGTATGCTCAATATCAAAATGTGCTCGTACTAGTTTCCAGGGAGGGATAGGAGACACAATAGATCTTTTTGCAATAGATGTTAGTTTGATATCTGAGGATTCTAAAATCGAGGAAGTATATGTTCTTAGAGTCATTTGAGATGACATGTTTTTAGCCCTTTTTGGGAAAATCAGTGTCGATTTGATATTTATTTCAGGGCCTATATTGTTGTCTATAGTAGAACTTCGTATAACAAATTTGGTGTGTGTGTGTGTGTGTGTGTGTGTGTGTGTGTGTGTGTGTGTGTGTGTGTGTGTGTGTTTGGAAGGTGTGTTTGAACACGTGCGCAAGAACCAAGTGTTTCTGGAAACTTGAAGACAGAAAGAAAGAAAGAAAAGGGAGAAAAAGGAAGAAAGAAAACGGATTAAAAAAAAAAAGAATAAAAATAAAATGAAAACGAACAAAAATTTCATTCGTTGTTTTAAGAGAAGAAGAAGAAGAAGAACTCTGGAGGGGTGGAGGTTGTAAGATGCGAAAGAACGAACTGACAGACAAAAAGACAGAGGAAAGAAAGCATGAAAGAAAGAAACACAGAAGAATGAAATCAAGAAGAACAGAATGACACAAAAATGGAGGAAGGAAACTGGATATTCTGGTCATTTGCGTGAACGAAAGAGAGTAGAACAAAAGAATGGAAGAAATGACAGATCAGAAAAGAAAGAACAAGAGCAAGCAATATACAAATAATTTGTAAGGATTAGGACTAGATACAAAAAAAAACAAAAAAAACGAGGTCACGGCAAGATTGAGAAGAAAAGTAAGAAAGAAAGGAAGAAAGAAATCTATGAAAGAACAGCGAGAGAAAGAAAAGGAATACGAAAGAAGAAGGAAAGAAAGAGAAGGAAAGAAAGAAAGAAAGTAGGAAGAAAAGGAAATCTTTGAACGAACAAAGCGAGAAAGAAAGGACAAGAAAAAAAGAAGAAGGAAAGAAAGAAGAAGGAAAGAAAGAAAGAAAGGAGGAAGAAATCCTATGAAAGAACAGCGAGAAAAGACGGCAAAGAAGAAGAAGGGAAAGAAAGGACTAAGGAAAGAAAGAAAGCAAAGGAAGAAAGAAATCCTATGAAAGAACAGCGGAAAGAAGGAAAGAAAGAAGAAGGAAAGAAAAGAAGAAGGGGAAAAGAAAGAAAGAAAGAAAGGAAAGAAAGAATCCATATGAAAGACCAGCGAGAAAAGAAGAAGAAAGAGAAGGAAGAAAGAAGAAGGAAAAGAAAGAAAGAAAGGAGACCCCCCCCCTCCAGAAATCCTATGAAAGAACAGCGAGAAAGAAGGAAAGAAAGTAAGAAGGAGGAAAGAAAGAAGAAGGAAAAGAAATGAAAGAAAGGAGGAAAGAAATCCATGAAAGAACAGCGAGAAAGAAGGAAAGAAAGAAAGGGAAAGAAAGAAGAAGTAAAGAAAGAAAAGAAAGGAGGAGAGAAAAATCCTATGAAAGAACAGCGAGAAGAAGGAAAGAAGGAAGAAGGAAAGAAAGAAGAAGGAAAGAAAGAAAGATGGAAGAAGAAATCCTATGAAAGAACCGCGAGGAAAGAAGGAAAGAAAAGAAGATAGGAAAGAAAGACGAAGGAAAGAAAGAAATGAAAGGAGGAATGAATCCTCATGAAAGAACAGCGAGAAAGAAGGAAGAAAGAAGAAGGAAGAAAGAAGAAGGGAAAGGAAAGAAGAAAGAAAGGAAGAAAGAAATCCTTATGAAAGAACAGCGAGGAAAGAAGGAAAAAGAAAGAGAAAGGAAAGAAAGACAGAAGAAGAAAGAAAGAAAGGAAGGAAAGAAATCCTATGAACGAACAGCGAGAAAGCAGGAAAGAAAGAGAAGGAAAGAAAGAAGAGAAGGAAAAGAAAGAAAGAAAGGAAGAAAGAAATCCTATGAAAGAACAGCGAGAAAGAAGGAAAGAAAGAAGAAGGAAAGAAAGAAAGAAAGGAAGAAAGAAATCCTATGAAAGAACAGCGCGAAAAGAAGAAAGGAAAGAAAGAAAGAAGGAAAGAAAGAAGAAGGAAAGAAAAGACAGAAAGGCGGAGAGAACAACAGAAATGAGGGTAAAAACAAGGAAAGAAAGAGGGAAAGAAAGGAACAGTTAGAGAGAGAAAGAGGAAGACAAAAAAAAAAAAGAAAAAATAAAGGTGAGCGTAAAAAGACAAGAAAGAAAGCTAAAGAAAAGAAAGGATGACTGATAGAGTGAAAAAAGCAAACAGAAAGAAACGGATGAAAAAAAAATAAACAAAAGACGAAAGACAAAAGGAAAAGAGAAAAACGAGGAAAAGTTAATCAGAAAGGATGAAAGAAAAGAAAAGCAAAGACACGAAAAAAAAAAAAAAAAAAAAAAAAAAAAACGAAAGAAAGAAAGAAAAAAGAAGGGGAAAGAAAAAAGAGCAAGGATGGGAGAAAGAAAGAAGGAGAAAACCAGAATAAAGAACAGGAAATTAAATAACGTAAAAAAAAAAAAAGATAAAAGAAAGAGAGAAAGAAGAGATGATCGAGGAGAATAAACACACACAACACCACACACACACACACACACACACACACACACAACCAAAACGGAAAGACACAAAAACTGACAGAAGAAAAGAGAGGAGAAAGCAAAGAAGGAAAATGGAAGAAAGAAAGAAGAAACGAAAAAGAAGGTAAAGAAGGAAAGAAGGAAAAGAACAGAAAAGAAGCGCAGACCAAGCAAGCAGACACGTAAAAAGGGGAGAAAAACCCAAAAGCTGGAAAGTGAAGAGACCCAACGAGAGAGAGAGAGAGAGACAACGGGAGAGAGAGAGAGAGAGAAGGGAAGCGCGGGGTCTTGTGTGTTTATCATCACTAGGGCAGGCGGTGGGGCGTGGGTTATATAGTACAGGTACGGCCTGAACGGCCTCTGTGTGAGACAATGCACTGCAGTCAGTCAGAGATCATCTATTACCAACATCCACAGTGATCATCGCTGTTTGCCTCTCACTTCTGCCCCATAATAAACCCCCCCCCCCCCCCCCCCCCCCCCCCCACCCCCACCCCGCTCTCTTCTCTCTCTCTCTCCTCTCTTTTATAATTATTATTTTCTCTGTTTCTTTTTATTTTACAACCCTTCTGTCTGTCCTGGCCTGTCTTGTCTATATGATGCGCTCTCTCTTGTCTCTGTCTCTGTGGTGTAGTGATGGTGTGTATGGTGTGGTGGGTGCATGTGAGTGTGTGTGTGGGTGTGCTCGATGTGTTGTGTGTGTGTGTGTGTGAGTGTGTTGTGAGTGTGTTATGTGTGTGTGATGTGTGTGTGTGTGTGTGTGTGTGTGTGTGTGTGTGTGTGTCGCGTGTGTGGTGTGTATTTGTGTGTGTGTGTGAGTGTGTGTGTGTGTTGTTGTGTGTGTGGTGTGTGTGTGTGTGTGTGTGTGTTGTGAGTGTGTGTAAGTTTGTGTGTATGTGTGTGTGAGGGTGTGTGTGTGTATTGTGTGTGTGTGTGTCGTGAGTGTGTTGTGTTGTGTGTTTTGTGTGTGTGTGTGTGTGTGAGTGTGGGATGTGTGTTTGTGTGTGTGTGTGTGTGAGAGTGTTGTCTGTGTGTGTGTGCTGTGTCGTGGGTCGTTTGTGTGTGTGAGTGTGTGTATGTGAGGGTGAGTGAGTGTGTGTGTGTGAGTGTTGTGTATGTGGTGTGTGTGTGTGTGTGTGTGTGTTGTGTGTGTGTGTGTGTGTGTGTGTGTGTGTGTGTGTGTGGTGGTGTGTGTGTGTGTGAGTGTGGTAATGTGAGTGTGTATGTGAGTGTGTGTGTGTGTGTGTGTGAGTCGTGTGTGAGTGTGTGTATGTGAGTGTGCTGTCGAGAGTGTGAGTGTGTGTGATGTGTGTGTGTGTGTGACCTGTGTGTGTGTGTGTGTGTGCAAATTGTGTGTGTGGTTAGTGTGAGTGTGTGTGGGTGTGTGTGTGAGTGTGTGTGTTGTGTGTGTGAGTGTGTTTATGTGTGTGTGTTGTGTGTGTGTGTGTGTGTGTGTGTGCTGTGTGAGTGTGTGTGTGTGTGTGTGTGTGTGTGTGTTTGTGTGTGAGTGTGTGTATGTGACAAAGTGTGTGTGAGTGTGTGTGTGTGAGAGTGTGTTGGGTGTGTTGTGTGCAGTGTGTGTATGTGAAGGGGTGTGAGTGTGTGTGTGTTTGTTGTGAGTGTGTTGTGTGGTGTGTGGGTGAGAGTGTGTTGTGTGTGTGTGTGGTGTGTGTGTGTGTGTGTGTGTGGGTGTGTGGGTGTGTATGTGAGTGTGTGTGGGTGTTGTGTGTGTGTGTGTGTGTGTGGAGTGTGTGTGTGTGATGTGGTGTGTGTGTGTGTGGTTGATTTTTGCTGCTGCTGCTGTGATGCTATTGATGTTTGGTGGTGGGTGGTATGATGATCGTGCACGTGGTCGTGGACGCGCGTGCGTGCGTGTGTGTGTGTGTGTGTGTGTGTGTGTGTGTGGTGTGTCGTGTGCGTTCGTGCGTGCGTGGCGTGCTTGTGCGGCGCGATGTGTGTGGTGGGGCGCGTGCGTGTGTCGTTTGTGGTGCGTGCGTGTGTGTGTGTGTGTGTGTGTGTGTGTCGTCGTGTGGTGTGTGTTGTGTGTGTGTGTTTGTGCATGCGTGGCGCTGCGTGTGTGTATTGTGTGTTGTATGCGCGCGCGCGCGCGTGCGTGTGTGGGTGTGTATATAATATTCATCGTGGCTTTGCTGCGGCGAGCGCACGTGCGAGCGTGCGCGCATGCGGAACAAGACGCCTTGCCTGCTTTTTCATATTGTTGTTACTTTCTCCGAAATGTGTTTGTCGGTATGAATGGAGGCTTCACAACTGACAACATGACGAAACCGTATTTTAACTATAATTTTGAAAGAGGTGAAATACTCAGGCGTTTGCCAGCTTTCTCTCCACCCACAGTTGAATGGAAAGCCCGCTCAAGAGTCCAGAGGAGGGTACTGATACAAGACTCTCTGTTTAGAGAACATTAGGTTGTGTCCCGTCAACCATCGATTAGTTCCCTCCAGCTCGTCCCATTTCATGGCCTGTCAACCACGCTGCAATGTATTATTTTCTGTAGTGAGATTAACTCGCGCTCACACACACACACACACACCACACACACACACACGCACGCACGCACGCACGCAGGCGCGCGCGCTCGCGCAAACACACACACACACAAACACACACACACGCACGACGCAGCACGACGCACGCAGGAGCGCGCGCGGCGCGCACTCACACTCCACACCACACACACGCATATCACACAGGACAAACTACACACACTCACACACACACACACACACACACACACACAACACTATGAATATCATCCCGTCATTTTTCGTTTTTTTTCTGTCGGTCTGTCTGTCTGTCTGTCTGTTCTCGTATGTGTGTGTTGTATGGTGTGCTGTTTGTGTGTGTGTGTGGGTGTGTGTGTGAGTGTGTGTGTGTCTGTCTGTCTGGCTTGTCTGTCTGTCTGTCTGTCGGTTGTCTCTGTCTCTCTCTGTCTCTCTCTACTCTCTCTCTTCTCCTTCTCTCTCTCTCTCTCATCTGTGTGTGTGTGTGTGTGTGTTGTGTGTGGGGTGTGTGTGTTGTGTGTGTGCGTTGCGTGTGTCTGTTCTGTCTGTGTGTCCTCTGTCTTCTGGTCTGTGTGTCTGTCTGGCTGTCTGTGTTCTGTCGTGTTGTGTATTAAACCAAATAAATAAAACGCTTCTCGATATGAACGTAGGCTTCATATAGCATCTGATATGTGAAGGCACATGAAGCTTACCTGTTTTTTTCTGATCACAGGCTAAAAAAGGGCGGCGAGCATGTGATCGCTAGACGAGAATGGTCTGCTTTCAGCAGCCGGCGGATATTCTGCACTGATGTTATTTTGATTGATCATAATTTTTGTAGTCGCCGTCGCTTATTTCGGCCATGTAAAATTTACACTGCTTATATCAGAAAGAGAAATCATCGAGAGGAGAGACCGACAGAAACACAGAGCGGGACGAGAGACAGAAGAGAGAGATAGAGAGAGAGAGAGGGGGGGGACGGTAGGGGGGCGAAAGAGATGAGAGAGAGAGAGAAGAGAGAGAGAGTGGGAAGGAGGAGAGAAGAGGAGAGAGAGAGAGAGAGATAGAGAGAGAGATTGGAAGGTGAGGGGTGGTGGAGGGGGCGGAGGGACAAGAAGAGAGATGAGAGAGAGATGAGAGAGAGAGAAGAAGAGAGAGGAGAGAGAGAGGGGGGGGGAGGACGGAGGGACGAAGCTGAGAGAGAGAGGGGGGGGGGATAGAGAGGGGGGGAGAGGGGGAGGGCGGGAGAGGCGGGACGGGAAGGAACAGAGTGAGAGAGAGAGAGGAGAGAGAGAGAGTGAGATGAGAAAGAATAGAGATATAGAAGAGAGAGAGAGGAATCGTGTTATGGGTAGATTATTGTGCACACAGTTGTTTTATTTTTGTAATTCATGTATCATGAATGAGCGAAACAAGTGTAAAATTGACGGAGTGGAAGCTTTTTAAAACGAGGTTGAACCATTGTCGAAGAATATGCCTCAAGGGACAGGTATCGTGTTAGACGATCACAGAGGTGAAGACTTAGAGTAGAGGGAGAGAAAACAAAAAAAACGTAAATCTAGCCATTCAGGGTGCGTGGATGGGAAAAGAAAAAAAGGAGGACAAGGAAATCAAAAAAAAAAAAAAGAAGAACGAAGAAGATTGATCGATTGATTGATCGTGGGGGGGAAGTCTTTGATGGTTTAAGAACAGACACAGAGACAGTTGCTGCTGGACACTTTTTTTTTTGTCGCACAAAACCTTTTCCCAATGTACTCAAATGAAAACGCAGGTATAATTATGAAGACATAGCATGAACAATTGTAAAACAACTAACAATTGTAGGCCAGTTTGATGAAGAGAAGATGAAAGAAGAAGAAGAAGCAGAAAGAAGAAGAAGGAAGACAGAAAGAAGAAGAAGGTGGAGAAGGAAGACGAAGAAGACGGAGAAGAACGAAGAAGGACGAAGAAGAAGACGGACGAAGGAGAAGGAGAAGAGAAGAAGACGGAGAAGAAGAAGATGAAGGAAGAAGAAGAAGAAAGAAGACGGAGAAGAACAAGAAAAAGAAGTGGAGAAGAAGAAGAAGGAAGACGAAGAGGAAGAGGCAAGTAGACGGAGAAGAAGAAGAGAAGAAGAAGAAGAAGAAGAAGAAGAAGACGAAAGAAGAAGAAGAAGACGAAGGAGAAGAAGAAGGATGACGGAGAAAAGGAGAAGCAGACGGAGAAGAAGAAGATGGAAGATGAAGAAGAAGAAGAGAAGAAGAAAGAAGAAGAAGAAGACGAAGAAGAAGACGAAGGAGAAGAAGAAGAAGACGGGAAGGAGAAGAGAAGAAGACGGAAGAGAGAAGAAAGAAGAAGAAGAAAAGAAGAAGAAAGAAGAAGAAGACGGGGAGAGAAGGAGAGAACGGGAGGAGGGGGACGGAGAAAGAAGCCGAGGAGAAGGAAGGAGGAAGAGAGCGGTGAAGGGAGATAACAGAAGAGGAGAACAGGAAGGAGGAAAGAGGAGGAGGAGGGAGATAACCAGAAGAACGAGAACGGAAGAGGAAGAGGAGGAGGAAGGGAGAGATAACAAGAGAACGAGGAAAGGAAGGAGGAAGAGGAGGAGAAGGGAGAAAACAAGAAGAACGAGAACAGGGAAAGGAGGAAGAGGAGGAGAAGGGAGATACATGAGAACGAGAACAGGAAAGGAGGAAGAGGCAGGAGAAGGGAGATAACAAGAAGAAACGAGAACAGGAGGAGGAAAAAAGGAGGTGGAGAAGGAAGGAGGAAGAGGAGGAGACAAGAAGAACGCGAAGAAGGTGAAAGAGGAAAGGAGAAGGGGTGGAGTATGGAAAAGGAAAAAAAGAAGGGTGAAGGAGAAGGAGAAGAAGGAGCGGAGGAGGAAGGAAGAAGGAGAAGGAGGAGGGGAAGATGAGGAGGAGATGATATCGGAAAGGAAAAGGACTAGAAAGGGAGGATAGGAAAAGCTGAACGAAAAGTAGACGAAGAAGGAGGAGAGGACAAAATTGCCTCTGTCTATCTGTCTGTCTGTTGTCTGTCTGTCTGTCTGTCTCTCTCTCTCTTCGCTCTATCTCTCTCTCTCTCTCTCTGGAAGATGCTTGTGTGACGTGAGATAATGAGCTGGAAAAAAAGAGGCGACCCCCCCCCCCCCAGTAAGTACCAAGATAATCAATTTGCAATGCTAAACAAACAGCAACTAAAAAAAAAAACAAACAGAAAAAGAAAGGACAACAATCGAAAAAGGAAAAACCAAAGGCACAAACAAGCAACACACCACACCACACACACACAAACACACACACACACACACAACACACACACTCACACACACACACCACACTCACACACACACCACGCACACACACACACACACCACAAACAAACTGTCAGTCCTCTGACCCCATGGTGTATGAATAACAACTTCGTAAACTCAGCACAAATAATCTTTTGTTGCATACTCTCGATCTGGACTGACAAACATCCGGACGGACGAACAGACAGCGGATGGTAATCTATTTCTATAGCCAGGGTAACCAGAGCGGATTCCGTACAGCCTTTGACGTAGCTGATGACGACAGCATCATAAAAAACCCTCTCTCTCTCTCTTCTGTCTCTCTCTCTCTCTCACACACACAACACACCACACACTACACACCACACAAACACACACTGAGAGAGAGAGGACGAGAAGAGAGAGAGAGAGAGAGAGAGAGAGACAGAGAGACAGGAAGACAGAGAGATCGAGACAGACAGAGAGAGAGACAGAGAGAGAGAGACAGAGAGCAGGAGCCGGCGGGACAATGTTGGAAATGTTAATTATTCGCTTATCCTGCTATTTCTATTCTTTGCTCCGGCTGCTCGGCCTCTATAATTAATGCACTGTATGAAAATCGGCATCATCAGATGCAATTCACATCATACCGTTTCTGTTGGGTTAATCCCTAGTCGCTCTTCCCGGAAAGATAATTAGGCGCAGAGATACTATGTATTCGCTTATTCATTTATTTGGAATACTTTGCGTCATCTCTCCCTCTCTCTCTCTCTCTCTCTCTCTTCTCTCTCTCTCTGTCGCTCCTCTCTCTTCTCTCATCTCATCTCTTCTCTCTCTCTCTCTCCTCTCTCTCCTCTCTCTCTCTCTCTCTCTCGCATTAAACATGGTATGTAGACTGTGTACTATGTCCCTAACACACAGCACAAACAGAAAAATACACAAAACGAGTTCCAACAGAGATACCACAGACGACAGAACTTGCCATACACAGACAGACAGGAACACACACACAACACCACAACACACACCACTCTTCTCTCTCACACACACACAACAACACACACACACACACACACACACACCCACTCCGTACACCATATAGGCACGAAAAAGAGAGAGAGAGAGAGAGTGAGAGAGAGGAGAGAGAGAGGAGGAGAGAGAGAGATGAGTGAGAGAGAGGCAGAGAGAGAATAAAAAAGCATATAAACGTGCAGAATGATTACAGCTCATAATACACCGAGAGACATAAAAAACAAAACAAACAAACAACAAGGAGATGTATATTTCGGGAGAATGTCGGAAAAAGGGTGTTGTGTATTGTTCTCTCTTTCCTCGCTTCTTCGTGGGCAACCTGCTTTGACATTTAATTAATGGCATAAAAAAATGGCCATGACTGATGCATTCCAGTGCAAGATGATATTCTGACTGTTTGCATCCTTTCTCTTCGCTTTTTTGTGGAAGATGATTAGGACAGAAAGTATTTATCTATATTATACATTTTTGTTTTGGTACTTGGAATTCTTCTCGAATCATTTTATGATACTATCAGATGAACACTAATTCTCTATTCCTCTCTCTTCTTGGACGAGAGAGAGGAGGATGAGAGAGGAGAGAGAGAGGAGAGATGAGGGGGAGAGAGGAGAGGAGAGAGAGAAGAGTGAGAGAGAGAGGCGAGAGAGGAGAAGAGAAGAAGAAGACGAAGAGAAGAAGAAAGACGAAGAAGAAAGAAGAAAGATGAAGAAGAAGAAGAAAGAGAAGAAGAAGAAGAAGAGTCAACAAACAACAACAACAACAAACAACAAAAAGAACAAAGAACAACAAGAACAAGAACAAGAGGGAAAAACAGAAGACCAGAGCAAGAAGAAGAAGAAAGAAGAAGGAGAAGAAGAAGAAGAAGAAGAAAGAAAAGAAGAAGAAGAAGAAGAAGAAGGAAGACGAAGAAAATTCAATCAACAATGCCAATTAGGTGCAAAGACAGAAAGAGAATGCGCAAAAACAGTTTGTAATATTGGAAAAAAGTGCTGTGATTGGTGGGCACGATTTACGATGGAGAAATCAACAACAACAACAACAACACATAAAACGAAAACACAATCCATGATGAATTTCTCGAGGAAAATGGCACCTGCCACTGGGTCCCCATTCATTCAGCGGTTGAACCGAAGTCACTTTATGTCACAGCAGACATGTTAGTCTTCTCGCGCGCGCGACTGGCATCACACCAACACAACACACACACACACACACAACCACACCACACACACACAGGCGCGAGCGCACACACACGCACGCACGCACGCACGCGCGCGGCGGCGCACGCACCGCACGCACAAACCACACATACAGAGAGAGAGAGAGAGGGTGATGGAGATGGTGGGGATTACAAAAAATGGAATGGAAGGTGGGAGAGGGGGGGGGGAGGACGGTGGCGGGGGAGGAACGAGGAAATACACAAACGGTCTTTTTTCCCCTCTGTCCTCACCCAACCTACCCTCCTCTCCTTACAGGACTTAACCCCGCAGGGTGGATGGTTACGATTCGCCTGGTCTGTTTAGTCGGTAACCCACGCCATAGGCGATGCAGGAGCTTGTAACCCACGCATAGCGATGCTGGGCTTGTAACCCAGCCATTGCGATGAAGGAGCTGTAACCCACGCCATGCGATTTGCAGGACTGTAATACCCACGCATAGCGATTGCAGGAGCTGTAACCACGCCATAGCGATGCAAACAGGAGCTGTAACCCACGCCATCATAGTGATGCAGAGCTGTAACCCACGCCCATAGCGATGCAAACAGGAGCTGTAACCCACCCCATAGCGATGCACGAGCTCGTAACCCACGCCTAGCGATTGCAACAGGGGCTGTAAACCCACGCCATAGCGATGCAGGAGCGTAACCCACACGCTAGCGATGCAACAGGAGCTGTAACCCACGCCATAGCGATGCAACAGGAGCTGTAACCACGCCATAGCGATGCACGAGCTGTAACCAGTAAGCGATGCACGGAGCTGGTAACCCACGCCATAAGCGCTGCGGAGCTGTAACACACGCATCGCGATGCAGGAGCTGTAACCCCGCCCATAGCGAAGCAAACAGGAGCTGTAACCCACGCCATAAGCGAGGCCCAGGAGCTGTAACCCACGCTATGGCGATGCAACAGGAGCTGTAACCAACGCCCATAGCGATGCAACAGGAGCTGTAACCCACGCCATAGCGATGCAACAGGAGCTGTAAAACCCCGCCATAGCGATTTGCAGGAGCTGTTAACCCACGCCATTAGCGGATGCAACAGGAGCTGTAACCCACGCCATAGCGATGGCAGGAGCAGTAACCCCGGCCATAGCGATGCAGGAGCTGTACCCACGCCATAGGCGATAGGCAACAGGAGCTGTAACCACGCCATAGCGATGCACGGCTGTAACCCACGCCATAGCGATGCAACAGGGCTGTAAACCCAGCATAGCAAAGTGCAGTGAGTGTTAAAACCCACGCCATAGCCATGTACGAGCTGTAACCAGGCCCTTAGCCATGCAGGAGCTGTAACCCCACGCCATAGCCATGCAACAGGGCTGTAATCCCACTGCCATAGCGCATGGCAGGAAGCTAAAACCCACGCCTAGCATGGAAACAGGAGCTGTAACCAGCCATAGCGATGCAGGATCTGTAACCCACGACATAGCGATGTAGATAAGAAGCTGTAACCCACGCCATAGCGAAGCAGGAGCGTAACCCCCAGCCATAGCGAGCACGAGCTGAACCAACCGCCATAGCGACGCACGAGCTGTAACCCACGCGTAGCGATACAACAGTAGCTGTAACCACGCCATAGCGATGGCAAACAGGAGCTGCAACCCACGCATAAGCGATGCAGGAGATGTAACCCACGCCATAGCGATGCAGGAGCGTAAACCCGGGACTGACGGACAGGGAGCCGTCCTGCCGGCAATCAGCGAGATGGCACGAACGGCAGTGGCTGAGGACCGACAATGGAGTGCCAAGGACACTTGAAGAGGAGGTTTGATGTGGATCCGTTTGCTGGAGTGATGTTGTTTGCTTTGTTGTTGTTGTTGTTGTTTGTGGTTGTTGTCCATTTGACTGGTTTTCAGTTCTTCAGGTGAGGGAGAAAGAAGTGAAAGAGAGATGCGGGAGAAGAGGAGAGGAGCCGGAGAGAAGAGTGAGAGGGTGAGAGTACGAGCGGGAGGGGCAACAGACAGCACAGGGGAGAGACAGACAAGACAGACAGGGGGTTAGAGAGAGGAGGAGAGAGAGAGGCGAGAGAGAGGAGATATGAAGAGACGGAAGAAGATTGAGGAGAGCGGAGAGAGAGAGAGAGAGGGAGAGAGAATGGATGATCATTTTTTAAGCTATCAGCCCATTCACCACTACGAAATAATAGCCCAGGAGGAAACGGAAATGAAATTTTCGATCGACACAAACTCCACCATAGTTCACACCACACACACACCGCAAGCGACGTGGAGCCACGGTTAGCACCGCTAGCACACTCTGGGAGGGTGGAGGTTCGCCTTCATCGAGGCATTCATTTTTGTAGTGTATTATTTTTCGGGGATTCAGCCAGCTGTCTTCTAGGAGTTAGCCATTAGCCTGCTGTGAACTGACAAGGGAAGACTCGAATCCACGCACTGAATTCCAGTGATGAATGGTTACAGTCTCTGACGTCTAATTTCTTCAACAACACCGCGGTAACTGTTTCTCCTGAGTCAGGTTTGCATGCAAGCCAGGGAGCATCAACGGGAGGGAAGTGGTGTGGTGAGTGGAGCTCATTCAGATAGAAATATCAGAGGAGAACTGCAGTAAACAGCCATCTGTTACATTGAGTCCACACCACATCATGTTAAAGGTCCAAACAGATGCAGCGACTCACAATGCTCATAGTTCTCTTTCTGTCCTGCTCGCAAAGTTCTGAGCAATATATCAATATTAGCTGACGTGGATGTCCAAAATTCGCACAGGAAGGTTCCTACAGGACTGCTATCAAAAGATAAAATTTTTTTCCAAAAATATGTAGCAAAACCTGTTCAGTGCTCTTCCAGACGGACCCTCTGCTAGAAAGCTCAAACGAATGGGGGAACAAGGATTCAAGCATGTTACAGATATTAACATACTGACATGCAACATATTCGCATAGCAAATCTTTCCCTCGCGGACAAGTATCTCCTTTCGCTAAAGAAACTTGGGATTAGTTTTATTTTCTTGGCGCTGTTTAACCTCAATAGCAACTGGTCAGTTGAAGTCTTTAAACTTTTAAGCTGTCCCTGTAAACGACTAGGCCGTTTTCTGCAGAACAGGAATCATAAGGAAGCAGCAAAGGAAACAATACCGTGTAATCTAATGAGAACCGAGCACTATGTCTTCCATTAGTTAGCACTTGAATAAAGACAAAAACATTAGGGCCGCGACGTCTCCCTGTTTAACACATCTTGTACAGTTAATGCAGCTCGTGACTTGTCCGTCACATCTTATTCTTGTTTTGATAACACTATACACGCTTCTAATACATTAAAAAACAAACTTTCCTTTAGCCCTTTTTATGGTCATAGTAAATTTCTGTTAATAAATCTAACGCCCTTTCAAAGTCAATAACCCCTATCCACAATCTGTGATTAAGAGGGAACTGTTTATGAATAAGGGCTGTTCTCTACGCTTTCCATCATAACACATCCCGGCGTCAGCCAGACCCGAGAGGTAAAGACACCTGCCGTGCTTAACAGAAAAATGTGAGCAACACTCTCAGAGACGCATCCTTCACGTAGATGAAACTCGCCTGCGTGGTCTCAGTCTTCTCCACTGAGCCCATAGCACACTCTACGCTGGGTAGGAGCCGGCCAGGGCACAAAATTCCCACAAATAAAAGGCCCTGATGGAATCGAACTGACGACTTCCCTGCCAGGAGGCCACGACACTAACCACTTCGCCGCGGCGGCTGGTCCCCTCCGGAACATTGATTTGAACATCGGGTGGCAAGCTCGACCCCCCCTCCCCCTTTTATCTCTCTCTCTCTCTCTCTCTCTCCTCTCTCTCTCTGAATCGCGCGTATTAAAAGCCATACTTTACCCCACCAATTACCAGATTAATAAATGTTCGTAAATTATGCAAATCTGTTGGACTTCAGACTAGGTTTTCTTCAGATGTCGGCCCAATTTGAACCAAATGTCTGGCACTCTTCGAGAGAAGTCCTCCCCGGAAACGCGTTTGTTCACTTCTACTTTTGCTTTGCTTTAGTATCTTTACTAAATTTCATTTCTTTTCACTTCTTAATTAATCAATTAATTAATTTATTTATTTATCTATCTATTTATTATCTTATTTATTTATCTATTTCTTAACTATCTATTTACATAATTACTTACCAATGTATTTGCTCATTAACTTATTATTGATTTGCTTATCTATTTATTTATTCATTAATTTGTTTCTTCGGTTTCTTTTTTTCACTTTCTCTTTTTTTTTTCTTTTTTTTCTTTTTTTGTTTATTGAAGGAACATCGTGCAATTATTGTGGAATCTCGTCTCGAATTCAATCGATGACCTCGATCAAATTCGATATTGCCTGCTAGATCAAGCTTCTCTGGAATCAAGTCCTGGACAAAAAACCTCCACACCTTCCTCCCTCCCGCCCCCCCCCCCCCCCCTCCTCCCCCTCCGACCTTCCCAGTCCCCACACTACAGAAAATCAGATCATTCCTTCTAGACCTGACCCCCACATCATCCCATTTTCTTTTCTAGGTCATCATCCACTCTGGCAGTCACATTACTATACGGTTCTTTTTGTTTCAACAAGTCATTAGTCTGACGCAGGTCGTCCACTTCGTCCTTCAGTCCACTCACTGAAGGGCACGGAGGGCACCATCTTCCTGTGGCAGAGGACAGACTTCCTCCTTCAAGCTGCCCCCCCCCCCCCTCCCCCCGCCTGTCCATTATCAGAGCTCTCCACGTCCTGCAGCTTGGACATCGGATCAGCCGGAGACGGTTCCATCGCTGGACGGTTCCTTGAGTGGAAGGAGGAAAGTGGGGTCTGTCGTGTGTGTTCCTTGAGAAGAGCTGGAGGTATTTTGTGTCAGGACTAGGGCCGGGTTGCTTCAGTATACTCTCTAACCCCCCCCCCCCCCACCCCCATCCCAAGTACATCAGTAGCGCATCATCACCATGATGCCAGAACAAATAGCCCCCCCCCCCCCCACCCCCTCACTTAAATCAAATGCAAGAGTCAGTCCAAGTAGAACACCAAATGAATTGTCCAAATAGTGACTTATGTCGACATTTTTAATTATACAGTCCTTTCCCATATCAATGACAGAAATACTGGAAGAAGAAAAGTGCCACAGTTGCACCTGAAACTCACCTGGGCCGAAGACATGGTGTTTTAGGCTAGTACACTTTTTTTTCCGTACAGTACAAACACCACCAGTTCACAGGAATGAACAACACCACAGACGTCCAAACACACATCTCCGATATTCCTGCTGGTGAAAAGCGACCCCTCCCTCCCGCCACAAGAGAGAGAAGAGAGAGAGAGAGAGAGAGAGAGAGAGAGAGAGAGAGAGAGAGAGAGAGGAGAGCAGAATACATCCTTAATTTGATCGCGATAAATAGCGAGGGGAAATATTTTTCAATCGATCAAACGAAAAAACGGAAAAAAAGCGAAAAAATAGGAAGGGAAGGGATAGAGGAGTGGTGAGGTTGAAACATGTTGGTTTTGATACTTTTTTTTCTATAATGAGCACGGGTGTAACTAAAAAAAAAAAAAAAAAAAAAACCCAGTAAAATGAAAATATGAAATTCATTTTCTTTTGGCCAGGCACGGCTCTTGAAACTTGATTCTTTTTAACAGCCCCAAGAGATAGATATTTCACGATGAACAGCGCGAAATGGAAAAAAAAAATATCAAAATAATCATTTTAATCAATCATTTTGGCAAAGAGCTTTCAACCAAATTGATGCAACATGAACAGATCAGGAAGAGCACTTTGCATTTGAGGCTGATACTTGTTACCTGAGTGAGAGAGAGAGAGAGAAGAGAGAGAGAGAGAGAGAGAGAGAGAAGAGAGAGAGAGAGAGGGAGAGAGAGAGAGAGATTAGCGCGAACCGAGAGAGAGAGAGAGAGAGAGAGAGAGAGAGAGAGATTAGCGCGAACAGAGAGAAGAGAGAGAGAGAGAGAGAGAGAGAGATTAGCGCGAACAGAGAGAGAGAGAGAGAGAGAGGAGAGAGAGAGAGAGAGAGAGAGAGAGAGAGAGAGATTAGCGCGAACAGAGAGAGAGAGAAGAGAGAGAGAGAGAGAGAGAGAGAGAGAGAGAGAGAGAGATTAGCGCCAACCTGGTCAACACGAACTGATGAGAAGGAAAAGTCTTTTTTTCAAAATCACCCCGTAGGCCTGCCAACACGCCGTCCATCCAATGTTGTCACAAGGACCCAAGAAAGTGAAGGTCTTTCTTCCATTGAAAAAGGAACAGAGGTTTTTTTTTTTCCTGTTCTTTCTCCATCCTCATTCCTAATCGTTTTCTGACACACTCTTTGATCGAAGTGATATTTTAATTGCGTGTCCCACCATCGTTTTCACCGGGGGTCCATCATCATGTGTGTGGTCGTGATCTTGGTCGTCTTCGTTATCGTGCTTACGATGATTATGATCGTTCATTATTTCTTCTCGTTC